>BQNB010123335.1:0-20117 GCA_026074375.1 Tanacetum coccineum
ATTAATTTTTGATGGTATGCTTAGACATTTAGATGCAAAGAAGAAGTTTGTAATGTATCCACGTTTTATTTCAATCTTTTCTCCTTTATGGTTAAAAAGGGTAAACATTTTTTGGGGAAAGTAACACCTTTGTTTGCTTCTATGTTGGTACAATCTACTGAGGATGAGGGTGCTACTTCAGAGAGACCATCTGAACCACAACCTACACCCTCTCCTCCTTACCCAAGTGAAGCACATGTTGAACCTCCATCTGACCCATCACCTAGACCATCACCTAGACCTTCACCTAGACCTTCACCTACTCCACATATTCCTGATTCTATTCCAGAAAGTTCTGATGGGAATCAAGGAGGTCATTCATCCAGTGATAAATCCCTTTCAGGGAATGAGGGTGACATGACACTCCAAAGTGTCTATGATCTATGTATCTCTTTGTGTACACAGGTTTCAGATCAAGCCAAGGAAATTCAGCGCTTGAAGGCACAGATCAAGAAGCTCAAGAAGCAAGCCAAACCTGTTATCACATACCACAGAGCATGGATGAAAAGTGTTTCCTTAAAGCAAAGATTGGCAGGAAAGAGATCCTTAAAGAAAACTTGGGTGCAAAAAGAGTCTATATCCAAACAAGGGAGGAAGTCTGCCAAAGGTGAACCTTCAGTTCATAAAGATTCATTATTTGATAAGCTTCCTGAAGATACAGTGGATTATATGGAGACTGAAGTTGCTCAAGATGTGGGGAGGTCAAGAGATGGAGTGAATGAAGAAATGGAAAATGATGATGCTGAAGTCAGTACAGAAGATGTACTTAGTATTGCTCAGGAAAAAGTTAGTACTGACACACCAAAAGTTAGTACTGATGGATCCAAAGTTAGTACCGACAAGGAAAAAGTTAGTACTGACATACCAAAAGTTAGTACTGACGGATCCAAAGTTAGTACTGACAAGGAAAAAGATAGTACCGAAAGGACAGATAAAGGTACTGATAATCAAACCGAAGGAAGAAGGGCTACTCAAACTATTCAAACTACTCAAACACCTACTTCTACAATGTTTGGAGATGATGAAACAATCGGTCAGGTTCTTCTCAACATGAGCCAAGCTAAAGCAGTTTCAAGAGAAAAGGAGAAAGGAGTAGAGTTTAAGGATGTTGAAGAGATTGAGAGACCTAGGCCTACTTCAACTAGATCATTACTGACATTAAAGCCTCTTCCAAAGATTGATCCAAAAGATAAAGGGAAGAAGAAAATTGAAGAGGAAGATGAGTCTGAAACTGAATCTGAGGGTATTCCTGAAGCTGAAAAGAAGTTTAAGCAACTTGCTAGTGATGAAGAGATGGCTAGAAAGTTGCAAGAGGATTGGGAAACAGAAGAAGAAAGGAAAAGATTAGCTGAAGAAGAAGCTACAAATGATGCTCTCATAAGAAATTATGATGATATAAAGGCAAGAATTGAGGCTGATAGGCTTCTAGCTGAAAGGCTTCAAGAAGAAGAAAGAGAGCAATTCACAGTAGAAGAAAGAGCAAAATTCCTTCATGACACAATTGCTGCTCAAAGAAGATTTCTTGCTCAACAAAGATCAGAAGCTATTAGGAATAAACCACCTACAAAGAATCAATTAAGAAATCAAATGATGACCTACTTGAAGCATGTAGGAAATTTCCAGCACTCTCATTTGAAAACCAAGAAGTTTGAGGAAATACAAGCTCTGTATGAAAAGATAAAAAGGTCAGATGAAGATTTCATTGCAATTGGGTCTGCTGAAGATGAAAGAATGATAAAAGAGATGAATGAAAAAGGAATTGATTCTTCAAAGAATGAAAGTGTCAAGGAGGAGGGTAAAGAAGAAGAAGGTACTAAGAAAAGAAAGAGTGGTCATATCAAAATGATTGCAAGGAAAAAGCCAAGAAAACAAGAAAACCACTTTGAGGATGATAGTGAGAAAGAGAATGATGAGCTGAGATTATGGTTAACAATAGCTCCAGATGAGGACAAAGAAGTAGATTATGAAATACTTGACAAGAAGTATCCTATCATAGAATGGAAAACTGAGTATCTTGGAACTAAACCACATGTTGATAAAGCTAAACACTTAGAGGAGATTAATCAAAATGTGGTGTGATTAGAATCGCATTGCGACAAATGAGAACTTTAGTACTTCTGATGGAGGGTGCTTTTCCATATTTGATAAGAGATGATTTGAATGTTGTATATCAACTGGTGATGGACAGATATCAAGATGAGATACCTGAAGGATTTGATAGAGTACTTTGGGGAGATTTGATGATTATGTTCAATCCAAATGATGAAGATAAGTTTTAGAACTCACAGCAGGATTGGAATGTAGTAAGTTGGAAGTTACATGGTTCTTTAGGGGTACATACTTTAATGACTAAGGCAGGATTAGTCATTCATATGCTTGTAGAGAAAAAGTATCCTTTAAGAAAGAAAGTACTGTTCCAAATGCTAGAATTAAAGTTGGAATCTAAAGAAGATAGTACTATGGCATTAGAGTTGATTAGATTTGTCAAGAAGCTAGTTGCAGAGTTAGAACTTAAAGACTTTGATGGAGATGAGGAGGATCGTTGAGTGTTGGTTTCAAAACCACACAACAAATGGTCATCAGTTCACCATGCTTAACAGGCATAAGAACTGGCTAGTCCATAAGCAAATGGCTTATGGTAAAGACTTCTTAAATCCGTTTATGGTTGACAATTTACCAAAAATTGTAGGGTTTTCAACTCACCTTGCTTCACTGGTGAAGAGTTGGCTAGTCCAAGATCAAACAGTTCTTGGTAAAGACTAATCAAATCTGTTGATAGCTGATAGTTTGCTAAAAACTATATGGTTTATCAATGCACCATGTTATGGCAATGAAGCATTGGCTAGACAAAAGCAAACAGTATTTGGTAAAGACAAATCAATTCCGTTGATGGTTGACAGTTTACCAAAAACTGTATGGTAATTAACTCACCATGTTTTTAAAATGAAGAGTTAACTATCCCAGAGCAAACGGCTACTGGTAAAGGAACATCAAATCCGTTAATGGCTGGTAGTTTGCCAAAAACTACAAAGCCAACTTAGTTGGATTGTTGCTGAAAAGATGTTGTTGTGTTGCTGAGAAGACAAAGTTGCTGCTGAAGATGGATAGTGTTTAAAAGATCAAGAAATGTTAAAGTGTTTGGATACATCCTCTATGAGCTAAAGAAGATAAATCTGAAGAAACATGAAGTTAAAAGAGTTCAACATTCATGTTTAAGGGAGGATTGTTGGGAATTACGTTTTCCTAACTTAGTACCGACAGTATTAATAGTTAGTACTGATAGTTATAGTTAGTACTGATAGTACAAAATGTTAAGTACTGATCAGTTAGTTAGTACCGATAGTAGAAATTAGTTAGTACCGTTTAAGAGATATGTATGAGATATTTTAGGAAAAGATATGTATTATCTTTTACGTTTTGTAAGCCTTGTAGGTTTTTCTTGTCTATAAAAGGATCCCTCTAGGCCCATAGCTAGACACAGAGCTCAATATATCTCATACAAAATCATATCTCATAGTTAGTAATCTGTAATTACTCAAAAGCAGATTAATAGAAATTATTATTTAGTTTTTCATTGTTCTTCTTAGTACTTGTGTTAAGATTCCGCATTAACACATAGTATTCATAGTCAGTGTTTCTATATAGTCAAACTGTATTTATACATCTTGGCTATCATCCTTAATAGGCTGCAGAGATCTATTTAGTTTGGGACTCATAGTAGTTTAGTAAGAAAAACTATGTGTAGGTTATGAACCCACAAAAACCACCTCTAGGGCACGAATTGGTTTGTTTGGGGACTAGAGTAATGTATACTATCTTTCTTGCCAGAAAATACACACTCACTCTTGATATTTAGCACTTTTACAACTCACAAAGCACTCAAACAAACAAAAACATTATTTCTTCCTCTCTTATCGAGTCACAAACGCGTCAAACACCCTTATACTCTCCCTTAATCACGCAAACAACACAAAGGTATTCATAACAAGGACGTAAGAGGGAGTACACGAGCCAAGATCGGGTTATTTAATAAGTTTAGATCTTAGGATTGGGTTGTTATCGACTTAGGTTAAACTAAACGATACCGACTCCAGGCTCTAGGACCTTTTATAAGTCGCTTACAAGCCTTAAACTCTTTCAAATTATGATTCATGTTCCTTGTTTCTAGTCGTATGTACGTTCATGTGTAAATAAATCTCACTAACGTGAACCTGCGTGGACAACGCACCTATACGTAACTCCAATACTTTGTGGTGGTACTCGTTAATAAAAATGTGTACAAAGATCAAATGTGACTAGACGTGTTAATTTAACTTCAAGTAAGGAAACCAAGTGTATACAAACCCTTACGCTCAAAACAAACAAAAACTACACATAAACACTTGTTGTAAACGCAATACTAGGGCTTGGGAACATATATGCGACATTAGTAAACGTTTGCATGTGGGATACGAACAACATATGTAAGCTAAAAAATGATAACGTGGTCGCTAGGGCTATATTTGAACCATATATATCTCTAGGAGAACCAACAGGCCACAACGGGCCTTGAATAATCCAAGCATGCTCACGTTTGGGAACTAACTGGCCCAATCGGCCCAACAGTGGGAGACGTAGCTTATTTTTAAGCTCATTCGAGCTTATTACTAGATAATAGCTTATTAAACTCATTTAAACCCCAACGTACCATAACGAGTGTTTAAAAACCAAACGGACCCTTAACGGGCATGTTAGCCTGTTTCATGGACTTCTAATCGAGGCTAATAAGCCATTAAATAGACAACTTATTTATGAGCTTAGTAACTTATAAGGTTATATAAAGACTAGGAAGTTAATGGACTCCAACCAAACTAAGCCCAAACACACACAACACATATGGACTCGTAATGGGCCTGAAAATGCCCATTACCGAAGCTTAAGTTTATTTATAAGCCATTAGAATGAAAACAGCGGAACCATAATCCTGAATGCTAATGAGTCCAGAAAATAAGTCGTATGATGTATAACCCTTTTGCAAACAATACGGGTTAAGAAACTGTTGGGCTAACAAGGCCCAATAAGCTCGAATTAAGCTTAAATAGCTCTCTAAGCTTTTTTTCAGCCAACAGACTCAACTTAGATTATGAATACTGGAAAATAAGTTGAAATCAATAGGAAACCTAAATGGACCTTTTTGCAAACTTTTGGTTAAAGGTTGTTGGGCCAACGAGCCCAATAAGCTCAAAATAAGCTCATCCGAGCTTATTAATAAGCCAATCTAATTTGTGTAGTTTAAATAAGTTTAACAAGTGCATTGTGTGCTTTTTAAAACTTAATCGGACCTTTAAAACACTTATTGGACCTTAACGGGCCCACCAATATGGTCATTAAAGCTAAATAAGCTTTCTAGAGATTATTTATAAGCTGGGAAACAACTTATATGGCTTTGTGGAGCTTTATGAAATCTTAATTGTAACTTGTTAGCAAACTTATTGTGACTTAAAATGCGATTTTTGTAAAGTTAAGGGACTAAAAGTGTAAATTACAAACTAGAGGGGCTAAAACTGTCAAACTGGATTCCTTATAGTTAGGGACTGTTTTTCGTAATTTGAAATGTAGGGGCTGTTTAAAGCATGTAAGGACCTAAAGTGTAAATTGTGTAAAGTTGGAGGACTAAAAGTGTAATTATGAAAACTTAAGGGTTTGAAATGTAAATAGTATATATGTCATACACCTAGGGGCTGTTTTAGTAATTATACAAAACCTAAGGGTATTTTATAAACAAAAGTGATTTCATAAACACTTAACATATCAGACAAATTATATTCGGGTAATATACGAGTTAACTTACAATTTAATAAATACGAGGTTTATTAAATAATCTTTATCGTATACAAGAACGTATGAGATCGTATACCTCCCCAAGGGGCCATCAAACAATTTCAAATACATTAAACATGTACACCACCACACAAGTGATAATAGTATATATAAACTAGCAAATTATTATAGTTTATACATTGAGTCTTTAGCCTAAACTTGTAGACTAAGACTGGCCGTATTTACTTAGGTACTTGACGGTGTGATTCATTGCTATACTTGGATATATTTATCATTCAGAGGACTGCCTACTAAGGTGAGTTTATAGCCCCATGTTTTACAATTTCTTAAATGATTTACATCTTTGGGGTGAGAACATGCTTGTTTTACAAATTGGACGCAAGTGTACATTTTATACAATGATTACGTGTTTGCCTAAGTAGCGATAACCCACTGAGCCCTTTATCATGAACTGTCAATTACTGGATTGTAAGCGCGAATGTTATGAGTAGATCTATTTGGGATTGACATCCCCGTTCGGGTGACTAGCTATCACCGGGAATGAACGTTATAACATGTCGGATTTGGGATGTTTCAGGTTAGAACATCATTCATGGGCATTATTGGTAATTTATTGCATTCATACATGTCGAGCTTCAGTGTCATGAGCTTAGGAAAACGTAATTACTTTTTATGATGTTTGCATCTGTTGCTTAATCATACACTTGGAAATCTTGCGGTCCTACAATTGATTTACATAAACCTATGAATTCACCAACTTTATGTTGACGTTTTAAGCATGTTTTTCAGGTCAATAAGGCACGAGGTGCGATGATACATTGGAAGTCAATAATTGAAGAGTCAACATTTAAGATTTGGGGTCTTATTACATTTTGGGGACAATTGTTATAAACCGGAATCTTTACTTATAGTGTTGAACAATTTGAAGCCATGAGCTTATGTAACAAACAAGTATTTTGTTAATCCAATGTATCTTTTTCAAACGACACGTTTAGTGGTCGTTCTCATATCTTGTGCTATTGATCCATAAAGTAACGCCCTCAGATATTCAACATTCCGCTGCGACCCAGATTTGGGGGTGTTACAGATTGGTATCAGAGCCAAGGTTATAAGAAACCTCAGGTCAAATAGTTTTGTTGGACTTTTAACCATTTCACAAACCTGTGTCACAAATGGGATTTGCACGGGACATACATGCATTACTTGTTTGCATCTAGCACATATATGCTTACGTGATACATACTGTTTTAGCATTAGTAGTTACTAAGTGCTTACATGATTAATATACGCATATATAAATTATATTACGTATATTACTATAAGACTCTTATAAGTAAAACTTATAGATATAACATAGAGACCCCTCTTATAATTAAAGCTTATAGACATATCATACCGATCTTTCCTATAAGTAATACTTATATAGGCTATTTTTGCTTTTTGCTGTAATCATGTCTTCTGCGACATCTACGGTTATCTACACTTCCGTTTACACCGACTCTGAGCCCGGCATAGCCTTTTGGGGAGCCGATGATGAGACAGAGGATGGTCCGGTTGACTATCCTATGGACGGGGGAGATGATGATGACGGCGATTCATCTAGGGATGACGCCAATGATGAGGATGATGAGGACGAGGAGGAGGAGGAGGAGCACTTAGCTCCGGCCGACTCTGCTATTGTTGTACCTGTTGATGAGCCTGTTTTCCCACCTGAGGGAACAGAGCCTGTTATACCACCACCCTCCACTGACATTACTATTGGGGCTAGGATTACCGTCCGGCCTCAGACTTCCATATCCCTTCCACCAGAGGCAGAGGTTGAGAGACTTCTGGCCATGACTACTCCATCACCATCACCACCTATCTCACTATCACCACCCTCTGTAGGGGAGCGCCTTGTTAGGAGCATGGCCCCACCTGCACATTCATCACCACCACCTGCACATTCATCACCCTTACTACCATCATCTGGGTGTCCAACCCAAATCCAGACACTCAGGATAGCATCTACTCAGGCCCTTATTGATGCAGTTACTGCCGCATTACCATCACCTCCACTACCACCACTACCACCATCTCTATACATACCACCACCTGTTGACCGTAGGGATGATATTCCCGAGTCTGAGCAGCCACCCCGCAAGAGGTTGTATT
Organism: Tanacetum coccineum; assembly: GCA_026074375.1. Classification (NCBI taxonomy): domain Eukaryota; kingdom Viridiplantae; phylum Streptophyta; class Magnoliopsida; order Asterales; family Asteraceae; genus Tanacetum; species Tanacetum coccineum. The sequence continues at coordinate 8,014 of BQNB010123335.1, forward strand.
TGTCCACCCTAGGCTCTAGATACGAGGTCGGGGAGAGTTCTACTGCTAGACCTACCAGAGGTCGGGGGATAGATTATGGATTTGTCAGCACGGTAGATGCTGAAGAGAGGCGACGGGGGTATTAGGAGATGTTGGGTACGGCCATTTTTTTTAAAGCGGGGGGATACTAGGTAGATTTCTGGCAGAGGCCAGGTTAGTTCCAGAGATAGCACCTAAATGACCGTTGGTGAGGTCAATACTAGGGTCACAGGCTTGCGAGCTCCATGAGCATGATACAAGGATGTATGCATTTTTATTAGAGAGACGCTCAGGATAGTAGGTCTTGTATATCATAGAGAGTCGATATGGACTCGCAGCGGGTTGATCTACTTATAGGGGATAGGATGACTCTCCAGGAGATAATATGGATGGTAGAGGAGGAGGCCTATGCTTCCTGAGAGGCTTGTGCTCACTCGATAGGATTGAGTCTATGCGAACTCATCAGTGAGCTTCAGACCCATCGTGATCATGGTGTATTGCATATGAGGACCATCTCGGCACACCAGACACAGCTATAGTTGCAGGGCACTTCTATTTAGAACAGCATCAGGTACTGACACCTCGCTTTCAATGCGCTTTCAGATGCAGCAGGCTGAGTTAGCAGCACTTCGAGAGACTGACCGTAGACGTCAGGCACAGATGGTAGAGACTCTTCGAGTTATTAGAGACATGAGGCGAGAGATGAGCGACATGCAGGCCGAGTTGTTATCACTGCAAGAGCAGCAAAGGAGAGCTAGACAGCCAGGACCAGAGGCTAGGATTCCAGATCACCAGGATACTTCTAGAGATGCTGATAGCCACATCTAGTGATTTATGTTATTTTATCTTGCTAGGTCATTGTACAGGCATGTTAAGTATTAGGGGTTTTCCCCGCTAACATAGCCTTAGATCTTTTGTATTGTATTATGTGTACTCAGATAACTATTTTATGTAAAATTTTCCAAGTTATGAATGGAATGGATGTGTTATATTGTACTATATACCTCTCTTATGTTAATATCTCATCTATACATTATTATATTATGTCATATAACCTTATGTTTTGTCTTTTGTTAGCTAGATAAATCATGGCACCTACCACCAGAAGAGGACCAAACACCCCTGTTAACAACACCAACCCAAACAACATGACTCCAGAATCTATCCAAGCAATGATTGACCAAGGTCTTTTGCGAAACTCCACCAATGGAGATGGAAGCCACAATTCGCACGAAGATAACCGAAGGCATGTGCAAACTACGCGCCCTTGTTATTACGCTGACTTCATGAAGTGTCAACCTTTGAACTTCAAGGGAACTGAAGGCGTGGTCGGTTTGACTCAGTGGATTGAGAAGATGGAGTCAGTTTTCAATATCAGTGGTTGTGCCATTGAGAATCAAGTAAAGTTTGCCACCTGTACTCTGTTAGGTGCTGCTTTGACTTGGTGGAATGGTCAGATAAGAACCTTAGGTCCTGAGGCATATGCAATGACTTGGGAAGTGCTCAAGAAAAAGATGACGGACAAGTATTGTCCGCAGGGTGAAATCAAGAAATTAGAAATTGAGCTGTGGAACCTAAAGGTCAAGGGGAACGATGTTCCAGCATACACTGAACGTTTCCAAGAACTAACCCTGATATGTACCAAGTTTGTTGCCAACGAAACCGAGAAGGTTGACAAGTACATCAGTGGACTTCCTGACAACATTTATGGGAACGTCAAGTCTGCCAGACCCAAGACGTTGGATGAGACTATTGAGTTGGCCAATGACTTGATGGATCAGAAACTCCGCACCTACGCAGAAAGGCAGTCTGACAACAAAAGGAAGGCTAATGATTCATCCAGAAACAACCATGGTTACCAGCAACGACCCTTCAAGAGGCAAAATGTCGCCAAGGTCTACAATATAGGTACAGGCGAAAGGAAGCCTTATGGGGGATCTCTGCCCAAATGCACCAAGTGCCATCTTCACCACAATGGCCCGTGCACCCAGAGGTGCCACAAGTGTAACAAAGTAGGGCACTTTGCTCGCGATTGCAGGAGTACTGGTAACACAAATGTTGCTAATACTCAGAAGGGCAATGGGGCAGCCCCCAAAGGAAATGGTTGTTTTGAGTGTGGAGCACCAGGGCATTTCAAGAGAGATTGTCTTAAGCTGAAGAATAAAGATGGAGGAAATGGGAATGCACAAGGCTGGGTTTATGCAGTTGGGAATGCAGAAAAGAGAGGGAATGCATCGGGAAACCCTGATGCCAATGTCGTCACGGGTACGTTCCTCTTAAATAACCACTATGCATCTATCTTATTCGACACTGGTGCCGATAGAAGCTTTATATCCACTGCATTTAGTTCCTTGATTAACATCGCCCCAACTCCATTAGAAAATTGTTATGATGTCGAATTAGCTGATGGGAAATTAGTCGGGATAGACACTATTATACGAGGTTGCACTTTAAATTTCTTAGACCATCCGTTCAACATAGATCTAATGCCCGTAGAACTGGGTAGTTTCGACGTCATTATCGGTATGGACTGGTTAAGAAGATGTCACGCCGTGATCGTGTGCGATGAGAAACTTGTTCAAGTTCCCTATGGGAATGAAACTTTGACTTTTTGTGGCAACGAAAGTAGCAACGGGAGAGAATCTCGGTTGACAGTTATCTCATGTTCAAAAGCTCAAGAGTACATGGCAAAAGGATGCCAGGTCTTTTTGGCGCAGATATCCGCCAAGAAAGAGGAGGACAAGTCGGAAGGAAAACAAATAAAGGACGTACCAATCGTCCGAGATTTTCCTGAAGTATTTCCCGAGGACTTGCCAGGTCTTCCTCCGGCTCGACCAGTGGAATTCCAAATCGACTTAATTCCAGGAGCCGCACCCGTAGCTCGAGCACCGTATCAATTGGCTCCATCCAAAATGAAGGAATTATCGAAACAATTACAAGAGCTTTCCGACAAAGGATTCATAAGGCCTAGTTCCTCACCTTGGGGAGCCTCAGTCTTTTTCGTCAAAAAGAATGATGGGTCATTCAGGATGTGCATCAACTACCGTGAGTTAAATAAACTGACAGTGAAGAATCGTTATCCACTCCCGAGGATCGATGATTTATTTGATCAACTCCAAGGATCCAATATTTATTCGAAGATAGATATGAGATCAGGATATCACCAGCTTAGAGTACGAGAGCAAGACATTCCAAAGACGGCATTCCGAACTCGGTATGGCCATTATGAGTTCTAGGTTATGCCATTCGGATTGAAAAATGCACCTGCGGTATTCATGGACCTCATGAACCAAGTATGCAAGCCTTACTTGGATAAGTTCGTAATTGTCTTCATCGATGACATACTTATTTATTCAAATGACGAGAAAGAGCATGAAGAACATCTCAAGGCTATTTTAGAATTGCTTAAGAAAGAGAAGTTATATGCCAAATTTTCAAAATGTGAATTTTGGATTCTGAAAGTACAATTTCTCGGACATGTCATTGATAGCAAAGGCATACATGTGGATCCAACCAAGATGGAATCTGTCAAAGATTGGGCATCCCCTAAGACACCTGTAACACCCCCAAAAATACAACAACGCAGCGGAATACCACTTTGGGGTGCTACTTCATAATACACAGCGCTAGATACAAGGTCATTGATGCCAGCTTGCTTAGTGTGTCTGCTTTCTTGTTCTGGTTCATGCGCACATGCTCAACTGTGTAATCTTCGAAGCTCTTTAGCACAGTTTTAACCTTTTGCAAGAATTCTTTAATTGATGCCTATTTTGCTACGAAGGTGCCTTTTATCTGGTTTACCAGAAGTTAGGAGCCAGGAATATTGCTACTTTTGTAATTTCCATTTCCTGGGCTATCCTTAGACCTACTAGCAATGCTTCGTATTCTGCTTCATTGTTTGTTGTTTCAAACTCAAAGCGGAGAGCGTAAGTATACTCTTTTCCTTCGGGATCTATTCCTCTCCCTCTCTCCTTCTCCCCCTCACTCTCTCCTTCTCTCTCCCTCTCCCCCTCTTTGTTAGAAATACAAAAAAGTATCGGTCACTAACAATATAGTTATTCGTAGCTCATAGTAAGTTTTAAGGTTAAGTTATAAAGCTAACCGGGCCAAAGGCCCATGGATAAGCGCACTAAGGGTCCATGGCCGACCAAGACTAGAGTATAAGTCCCTCTCCATAGCTTGGAGAGGGTATTGGTTATTCATTTGTCACATTTTTACTTAAGCTAATATTATCATTTTTCTTTCTCTCTAAGTGTTCATCCAACCACCTCTCTCTCTCTCTCTAAAACTCTAAGTGAATCAATCAATACTTGTGTTAAGATTATTCTACAATTGGTAGCCATGGGGTGTTTGTGTAGGTTTTGTGTGCGTTTGTTACTCATTTGGTTCGTGTAGTTTGGTTCGAAATTTTCAAAAAGTTTCCATTTTTTGAGGGTTTTAAAACCATAAAGCTTATAAATTTCTTTCTTATTTATCTAAGTTTAGACTAGGAGTACAAAAAAATCTTTTAAAAACCATAAAAATATTATCTTTTTGAGTCTTTTTGGTTAAAAAGAGGGTTTTGTACCAAGAATCTTGATTTCAAATTTTTCGTGTCAAAAACGTTAAAGTTTGTGTTTTTAAGGTTATAATAATCTTAGATAGTTAAGAATTACAAGAAAAATTGGGTAAAAACGTCAAAAAGTAAGTCTTTTTAAGTTTTTTGGATTTTGAGTTTCGAACTTGGTCAGGCGATTTATACGTAGTCAAATTGGTTAGGCGATTTATACGTGAAAACTTGGTCAGGCAATTTATACGTAGTCAAATTGGTCAGGCGATTTATACGTGAAAACTTGGTCAGGCGATGTATACATAGTCAAATTGGTCAGGCGATTTATACGTGAAAACTTGGTCAGGTGATTTATACGTAGTCAAATTGGTCAGGCGATTTATATGTGGAAACTTGGTCAGGCGATTTATACGTGGCAAAATTGGTTAGGCGATTTATACGATTCCTTCAGGCGATTTATACGTTCAGGCGATCTATACGTATCATTTTGTTCAGGCTATCTATACGTAATTACCAAAAGAGATTTATACGAATTTTGCTTGGGTGATTTATACGTTTTTTAAGGGAGAATTATACATGTTTTTTCGGTGAATTATACGGTTGTTCTTTGATTTGTAAAATCCCGTGAATATTCGATTTCTCGGTTTTATCAAGAATTGTAAAATCCCGTGTATTCCAAAAGACACAATTTCATTAATCAAACCTCACTTTAACACAACAACCACCAATCACTGTTTGATCATTTTAATCTCATCACATTGAAATGGATCCAATGATTTCACTTGGACAAAAGAATACTCTTGCTGAGTACATGATACTCTCCGGTGCTGACAATCGTCCACCTATGTTGGACAAAGACCTGTATGATTCTTGGAAAAGTAGAATGGAATTATACATGCAAAATAGAGAGCATGGTAGAATGATACTTGAATCAGTTGAACATGGTCCTCTCATTTGGCCTATAGTTGAAGACAATGGAGTGATCAGAACAAAGAAATATGCTGAATTATCTGCTGCTGAGAAAATTCAAGCTGATTGTGATATGAAAGCTACAAATATCATTCTTCAAGGTCTTCCTGCTGATATCTATTCACTTGTGAATCATCACAGAGTTGCTAAAGATTTATGGGAGAGAGTTCAATTACTGATGCAAGGTACATCTTTGACAAAGCAGGAAAGAGAGTGTAAGCTGTATGATGCATTTGATAAGTTTACTCACATCAAGGGGGAATCACTTCATACGTATTACTTGCAATTTACTCAGCTAATTAATGACATAAACATCTACAAGATGAAAATGGAGCAATTTCAAGTAAATACCAAGTTCTTAAACAGTCTTCCACCAGAATGGAGTAAGTTTGTAACTGATGTCAAGCTTGTAAAAGATTTGCATACCTCCAACTTTGATCAACTTCATGCATATCTTGAACAACACGAACTCCATGCAAATGAAGTACATATTATGAGTAAACGTAATCAAGACCCACTTGTATTCGTTGCAAATCAGCAGATGACACCACCTCACTTCAACCCTTATCAATCATCTTACAACAATCCTCAACTACAACAACAATTTTCACTATCACATCATGCATTAATTCAACCCAATCAACATTACTCATCTCATTATCCATTACAAGCTCAATTCAATCATTCATCGATTCCACCATCACATACATTTCAGTCTCAAATGAATCATCAAACCTTAACTGTTCCACAAGTAATTCTACAAGTTGCTTATCAATCACCTCAAGCTCATACACAACTTATGACTGAGTCACCATTTATAGACTCAGGTTTTGCTGTTCATGTATTTTCTCCTGGAGATGATCCAATTGCTTGCCTCAATAAAGCAATGGCTTTTCTAATGGCTGTAGCTTCATCAAGGTTCCCTACTACCAATAATCAACTCAGAACTTCCTCTAATCCAAGAACCAAGCCACTATTCAAGATGACAGGATTACAGTGCAATAAGTTCAGGGAAGACAAGGGCAAAATTATTCTGGTAATACTTATAAGAGCAATGATACTAGTTCAAGGAGAAATACTACAAGTGGACATGCAAGAGTTGTTAAATGCTACAACTGCCAAGGAGAAGGACATATGGCTAGGCAATGCACTCAGCCAAAGCGACCAAGGAATGCAACATGGTATAAGGAGAAAGCAATGTTAGCAGAAGCTCAGGAAGCTGGACAAATATTGGATGAGGAGCAACTCGCATTTCTTGCAGATCCAAGAATTCCACCTGATCAAGCTCAGACAATCATCCCTCACAATGCTGCTTTCCAGACTGAGGATCTCGTTACTTATGATTCAGACTGTGATGATCTCTCGACTGCTCAAGCGGTTCTTATGGAAAACATTTCCAACTATGGTTCTAACGTTATCTCAGAGGTACCAAATTCTGAAACCTATCTAAATGATATGGATAATCAAAGTGTTCATGCATTGCAGGATTTTGAACAATCACCAGTTATGGATTTACAAATAACGAGATATCAAGTGATAGCAATATCATTCCATATTCTTAATATTTGCAAGAAACACAACTGGCAACTGTTCAAGATACTAATTTACAGGCACAACAAGATTCAATGATTTTATCTGTGATTGAACAAATGTCAGAACAAATGATTAATCATGTTAATAATTGGGAAAAGGCTAATAAGGAACAGAATAATGAATTAATAACCGCTGAGCTAGAAATATATAAGGAAAGAGTCAAAACTTTTGAACAACATCTTAATATTTATTTAAGCAGTCGTGAAAAAATGATTGATTCTCAAATGGATGATATGATTAGGGAGAAACTTGCACTCAAAAAATAAATTGACTCACTTGAGCAAAATCTTTCTAAACAAATCAAAGAAAAGGAATCTTTATTCAAAACTTTTTCAATTTTCAAAAAATGAATCCAAAGAAAAAGAAAATAAATATATGGAAAATGAAATTGTTTTGGAAAAGAAGATTAAAGAACTTGATAATATTGTTTATAAAGTGGGTAAATCTGCTCAGACAGTGCATGTGTGTATAACTGGCTCCTAGTGGGTTATATACACAAAATTGATTTAGTTTTGTGTTAAGGTTTTAAAAGTGGGTATTGGTTTGAGTCTAGGTAAGTCTAGGTATTTTCGGGGTGTGTCCAAATGCATTTTATTGCGAAACGTAACCCTTTTACGTGACCAATAGAAATAAAATACGCAAAGTCAATAATTTTCTTCTTCATAATTATATGCTACTTGGTTGATGTAAACCTTAATTTATTTGATGACCATTTACATTAATGATTATTTCTAGTCTACGCGATTTATCTTAAAAGTTAATTTAAAAAGTAAACGTGTGTTAGACCAAAATAAATAGGGACGAATAATAAGAGTTGTAAAATGACCTGAAATTGAGAAATGTTAAACAACTAGAAATCTTCTTTTGATCCTTAAGTACATGTACAAACCCTCTTTAATTAATGTTAGTCATTAATGTTCTTAGTTAAGCTACATTATACATTGGATGACAACATTTTTTGCTCCTTTTCTCTTGAATACCACGGCTATAAGCAAAACCATACACAAATCACCAAAAATCTTCCTAGTATCACTTAAAGTACTTGTACATCTTATGTTTAATTAAGATATGTACTTATGGTCTCTAATTAGCTAAATACCCAATGGTTAATAACCATTTGTTTCTTGTTTTCCTTGGTTGCCGCGGCTAAACAACACACACACACTAAATCCTTAAGATTTGCATATCTTAGCAAAATCTTGTACATCTTAGAGGTAATTAAAACATGTACTTAGTAGTTTAAGAAAACTATGTCTAATGAACTAGAAACCACTAAACCACTAGGACTTGGTTCGGTTTTGGTCTAGTTAGTGTGACTAGAAGAGCTAACTAAGCATTGGCCTATAAATACTTGAACACTTACACCATTTCACACTCTTGAAAACTCACACAAACAAAACTCACTAAACTTTAAACAAGAAACACAATTCCATTTTGTGTTTCTTCTCCTTGCTCGGTTCACAGCCAACCAACAAAGAGACCGCAACCTCTTCATTTTTTTCCCTCTTGTTTAGACGTGGGTCACAGAAGCACAAGACACAAATTTCTTTTGATTTCTTTCTTGTGACATCGCAAGCATCAAGCCACAATCACAGTAGGGTCTCGTTTCTTCTACTCGACATCATCTCGTCTTCCTCGCAAAACTTAGGACCTTTGTAAGTCTCTATTGTTTCGCCCTTGTTCCTTTCGTTCGTAATGCATTCGCAACATGGGTCGTGGTTGGTTTGTTTTGGTTCAAGCCAAGGAGCCGTGAGCATGCATGGTATGCACCATGCATGTCACGCACACTTAACTTCAAGGTTGTAGTGTGACTAGCTCGACCCATATTTGTATCCTTGTTGAGCCATTGTGACTAAAGTCATGTTTGGCTTGGGTGTAACACGCCTAAGTGACGTAAAGCATGCATGGTTCACCATGCATGTCCCGAACAAGAACCTCAAGGTTCTTGTGAGTTTGACTTGTTTCCTTGCTCGTCCTAGGGTTTTTGGTTGAAACTTTAGGACATGAACATGCATGGTTTCGCACCATGCATGTCACGTATATATATGTGTATGTATATGTGTTATATATGACTTGTTATCGAACTTGTGGTGGTAAAGGGATTTAAAAGATGAAACTTGGTTAACTAAGTATTGAACGTGTGCATATTAGTACACATCGACGCATAATCTTGTAAGAAAACTCGCTTGCTAAGGACCATAGGAAGTACGACTTGTAAGGACTGGGATTAGGGTTTTGATGACTTTTGTGGAAACTATGGTTGAATCCTAGCTCGCCACATAAGTTGACGAGGCTAGAAAACCACATATGGACTCACGTCACATACTAGTAGACGTGGAGTAGTGTCTAGTCCTTATACGAACCTTGTATGAAGAAAACTAGGATGTTTGGCAGTTTTTGTCTGTTTTTGGTCATTTAAGCTTGTTTTTAGAGGTAAAAGATATGTGTAATTAAGCACTTATCAAACACGCATGACCAGGTCCTTGTTAAACTAACTTGAAAGTTTGGTGAGCTTAATGGGCTCGACAATCAAATAGCGAGGCCCATTAAGGGCCCAACAGCCCACCAAGGGGTGTGTGGCTTAATTATAAGCTTAATAGGCTTAAATGAACTTATTGGAAGTAAACTTGAACTCTTAATCTAATTAAATAGTAAACGGGCCTAAACTTAGACTTCTAGTTAAATTTTTGAACATATAAGGCCCAACAGGCCCATAAAGGGCTTACGGCTTATAAATAAACTATAAACAGCTTATTGAACTTAATTGGACTTAATGAAACTTGTTTGTGCTAATAGACCTAAATTAGATAAGGCTAAACTTTTAAAAACGGTTAACGGGCTTTTTAATGAACTTAAGGCCCAGTAAGCTCAAATAATCTCATCCGAGCTTATATAAGCTCATCTGAGCTTATTTGTAAATTGTGACAGCATATATGGCTTATTGAAGTCAAATGAAGTCTATTACCACTTGTTAGAACTTAAACGGGCATAAAACGTAATTTTCACAAGTTTAGGGACTAAAAGAGACAATATGTAAACTTGGGGGTCAAAATTGTCATTTTCCGAAATTATAAAGTATAGGGACTGTTTTGAAAATTTCTATAGTTAAAAGGGCTGTTTTTATATTATGAAAGTATAATTTGATAAACTTGAGGGACTAAAAGTGTCAAAGTGCAAACTAAAGGGATATAAACTATCCGATTAATAAATGAATATTTATTAACGATACCCATCCTTAGTCGTATACCTTCCCAAGAGCAAACGAGTAAAAACTAATTCTTTTAAGTAGAATTTATTACCACACAAGTGATAACAGTATATATGATAAGATAAATAAACTAGTATTGTTATGTAGTTTACTTATGCGTCGTTAGTCTAAAAGTAGTAAACTAAGACGTACCGTATTTACTTAGGTGTTTGACGGTGATTCATACTCGGATATAATTATCATTTTCAGAGGACTATTTACTGAGGTGAGTTCATAGCCCCATGTTTTACAATTATTTAAATGATTTACATCTTTTGGGGTGAGAACATGCTTTGTTTTACAAATTGGACGCAAGTGTACATTTTATACTATGATTACGTGTTTGCCTAAGTAGCGATAACCCACTGAGCCCTTTATCATGAACTGTCAATCACTAGGTTGTGAGCGCGAATGTTATAAATAGATCTATTTGGGATTGACATCCCCGTTTGGGTGAGTAGCGCTCACTGTGCCGGGTTGCCGGACAACAAACGTATACCATGTCGGATTGGGATGTTGCGGGTTAGAACATCATTCACGGGCATTTATTGGCAATTTATTGCATTCATACATGTCGAGCTTCAGTGTCATGAGCTTAGGAAAACGTAATTACTTTTTATGATGTTTGCATTTGTTGCTTAATCATACACTTGGAAATCTTGCGGTCCTACTATTGATTTACATAAACCTATGAATTCACCAACTTTATGTTGACGTTTTAAGCATGTTTTCTCAGGTCAATAAGGCACGAGGTGCAGTGATACATTGGAAGTCAATAATTGAAGAGTCATATTAAAGATTTGGGGTCTTATTACATTTTGGGGACAATTGTTATAAACCAAAATCTTTATTTATACTGTTGAACAATTTGAAGCCATGAGCTTATGTAACAAACAAGTATTTTGTTAATCCAATGTATCTTTTTCAAATGACACGTTTAGTGGTCGTTCTCATATCTTGTGTTATTGATCTATGAAGTAACGCCCTCGGATATACATTATATTCTGTTGCTACCCAGATTTGGGGGTGTTACAGGATAGGAGAATGAAAATAAAGTTTGAAAACACCGAATTCAAAGGCTTGTGTCTTAAATTACATAAATTATACAATTCGTGAAGCTGGTAGGGGTTGGTTGACTAACACCTATTGACACGCAAAAAAGAAGCTGTATAAATTTGCCGTAAATGATAAGAAACAGCAGCCACATGAAAGATAACAGATAGACAAATACACTTACGTTCGGTGTTAACAGAAGTGGAGGGTAAAGAGTCACTGTGGAAGTTGCAGTTTACCTAAATGCCGTCTGAAGCACCATCATTTTTGTATCTAATGGGATCATGTTCACTACTGCCATTAACGGGGGTAACAGTGTCGGTATCACGTAATGTTCAAAAACATTGTATTTTCCTCGTCCGTCATCAAAGGGGACTAATATGCCTTGTATGCCTACAATAAACAATATCAAATGGGACTAACTAAGAAATGATAAATTGAAATTGTCACTATATTCAAGTATGTATATATACCTATTCTAATAAGCAGAAAACATTTTGTAGGTTACTTGATAAGTGTTGTTCATTACCTAATACAAAGTTAATGGTCGGGTTCCTCGCCCTTGATAGGATTCTAGCTTCTGTCTACAACCAAATAGGAAAGACAGTTAATCAATATCCATTGTTGATAAACATCAAATATAAATTGCATGAACGAAAAAAATACTTTGATATT
>BQNB010123336.1:0-17058 GCA_026074375.1 Tanacetum coccineum
TTTGCATATTTGTGTGTTTGTTTTGTGTGTTTGATTTCTGCATTGTATATTTTTGCATATTGTGTGTTTGTGTAGTTTTCTGCATTGTTACAGTTTACTGTAACATTCTGAGTCGAATACAGAATACGTCGTATTCAACTTCTTGGATACGGCCTATAATTTTTTTTCAAACCAATACAGCGTATTCGACTCTATCATCAATACGGCGTATTCAGTTAACTGAATATGGCGTATTAAGCTATTTGACAGTTTTCTTTCCTAGCAAATTTATTACAGGTTAAAATGGACGACCCCAACATTACTATGGAGGAGTATATCAGGCTTGAGGAAGAAAAAGCTCGTAGGCGTGGTAAGGTGTATAACTGGGAAACTGCTACGTATGGTAAGATCTGGGATAATGAAGACGTTCACGACCTCGGATCTGTTGAAACGGAATTCCCAGCTATAGTCTTTAATGACACATTAACATCTGAAGCAACACTCTCGTGTGAGCCTACGGTAAGTTCTCTTAACAACGATGAAATTGACTTTAGAATATCGTTTGACGAATTCGACGATGAAGATTGCACGGTAATTTTTGACAAAAATTCATTTTCTTACAAAATAATTTCTGTCAACAATTTAAAAACGGATTCGAAAAATGATAATGATAAAGTCAATATGCCTTTGCTTCCATCACCCGAGCCTACGGTCAGTTATTTTGATGATTTAGACTACTTTAAAGATTTTGAGAAAGAATTTCCAGCCATTGTTTACAATGATGCTCAAACGTCTAAATTAAATTTCTTAACTAAACCCACTTTAAGTCCTCAACACATCGTTGAATTTAATTTGAAAGATGAAACACCATTGTCCAAATGTGATGAAGAGGAACAAAACGTTTTAAACTTTAATGATCTATTTCCTTTCAACGTAGCTTATCCCGATGATTTAAAATCGGATAAGGACAATGTTTATGATAAAATTGATATTGAACACTCTTTGGGGGATTTATCTGTCAAACCGTTACCTGATGTAATAAATACCGATGTTGGTACCTTTGCATATGGGTCAAATAAGCTTTTGGAAACAAGTCATGATACATCTATTAAATTTTTTAAAACTAAAACTTTTATCAAGGGATTAAATTTTAATATCATGACTTGGAATCATCTTAACAAAGGGATGCCATTCATTTTCCTAATCAAGAATTTGTATGTGTTATTTGGCATCCCGTTTAAAAATTTGTATGTGCCATTTGGGATCCCGTTCGACCTCAAATTGTTTTATAATGATGGGATTAAATTAGGGCAAGTCTTAACTAAAAGACTATTATATGTAAACGAAAAGATCATGCCGATAAGACAACCCAATGTAATTTCATTTTTTAGTGTAGCTGTGTCTTCAGATTTTCAATAGCGCCGTTATCCATACCCCAGGATACACCATATTGATACTTGTATCAAATACGCTGTATTCGTTAAACGAATACGCCGTATAGACTGTGCTGAAAATAGAGATCGGATAACATCTAGAAGGTCAATACACCGTATTCATGGGGTTTGGATACGCCGTATAGAAAATCTGGGAAGACAGACTCAATAAAAATTGAAAATACATTCTGGGTTGTCTTCCGGCAAGCACTTTTGTTTACAAAAAAGTCTTTAAGTTAGACTTGCCCTAATTTAATCCCAACATTAAAAACAATTTGAGGTCGAACGGAGCCCCAAATGGCACAATACAAATTTTTTTTGATTAGGAAAAATGAGTGACACCCCCCTTTATCAAGATGATCTAAGTCATATATTAAATACAGCGTATACAAGTAACAATACGGTGTATCCTAGGGAATGGATACGGCGTATCGACTTCCTGTACAGTTTTAGATATTTATTTCGAGTCTATCCAAATGAATACATGGAGATAGAATTGCATTTGTTTTCTGAGATAATTACAAATCATAATTTTAAAATTTAATTCCTTGATAAAATTTTCAATTCTGAAAAATTTATTAGATGTATCATGACTTGTTTCCAAAAGCTTATTTGACCTATGTGCATAGGCACCATCATCCGTATTTATTACATCAGGTAATGGTTTGACAAAAAAATTCCCCAAATATTGTTTAATATCGATTTTATCATTATCATTGTCCTTATCCGATTTTTAGTCATTGGGATAAATTACGTTAAAAGGAAATCAATCATTAAAGTATAAAATGTTTTATTCCTCTTCATCACATTCGGACAACGATGTTTCATCTTTCAAATCAAATTCATCGATATGTTGAGGACTCGCAACATGTTCAGTTAAGAAATCTAATTTAGACGTAAGAGCATCATTGTAAACAATGGCTGAAAATTCATTCTCAAAATCTTTAAAGAAGTCTAAATTGTTAAAATTGCTGACTGTAGGCTTAGGTGATGGAAACGAAGGCATATTGACTTTATCATTATCATTTTCCGAATCCGTTTTTAAATCGTTGACAGAAATTATTTTATAAGAAAATGAATTTTTGTCTTAAATTGCCGTGTAATCTTCATCTTCAGATTCGTCAAACGATATTCTACAGTCAATTTTATTGTCGTTAAGAGGACTTACCGTGGGTTCACAGGAGAGCGTTAATTCAGATGTTAATGCGTCATTAAAGACTATAGCTGGGAATTCGGTTTCAAGAGATTCGAGGCCGTGAACATCTTCAGCTAGATATTGAAAGAAAAATCACTCTTTCATCTTTGGCTCTAAACATCTTTCGTCATACGTAGCAGTTTCCTAGTTATACACCTTACCACGCCTACGAGCTTTTTATTCCTCAAGCCTGATATATTCCTCCATAGTAATGTTGGGGTTGTCCATTTTAACCTATAATAATTTCACTAGGAAAGAAAAACTGTCAAATAGCTTAATACACCGTATTCAGTGAACTGAATACGCCGTATAGATGTTTAGAGTCGAATACGTTGTATTGGTTTGAAAAAAAATTATACGTCATATCCAATAAATTGAATACGCCGTATTGAGTATTTGACTCAGAAAGTTACAATGAATTGTAATAATGCAGAAAACACACAAACACACAATATGCAAAAATATACAATGCAAAAATCAAATACACAAATATGCAAATTAATCTAAACTAAACTAAACTAAAACACTAATAAATAAGAATTAAACTACTTCACTCCCCGGCAGCGGCGCCAAAAACTAGATGTGTCGTTGTGTAGGTGTTATTTATATATCAAGTTTTACTATTTATTTTATGTCGACTTTACCTAAAAACAACACTTTAACGGGTAGTGTACCCGGTCAGATGAAGTTTCGCGGTAAGTAGGGTGTCGATCACTAAGAGCGAGAGCGTTAATTCCTAATTCTATCAGTATTTTAGTTATCTAAGTTAAACCTAAAACTAATGCAAAAGGGGGGTTTCAGCCTGAGAGACTGGCACGGTTTTGTGTATCTAACCTAAAGTTTTGATGACAAGTAAAGCAATAAACACACACAAGAAGACAAGCAAATGATAGAGAAGCGGTCAAGAACTAATGTAAGAAAAACGTATCAACCATGAATAATCCGATAAAACGCATGTTTGTTTATTAGTGCAATGGCTGACTTATCTCGAAGGGCATATCATTCCTAGACTTAGGCGGGACTTCATCCTAAGACCTAGACACATTAATTTTGTCATAATTAAAGCATCTGCATAAAGCATCCTTATATATTGATTATAATTCATCTAGAGGACAACACGGTATGTGTCATACTAAACCTAGATCATAGAGACTTTACCCACTTACTGCTTAACGGTAACTTGTGTTAGGTGGTAGTCCATAATCCAAACTATACTAATGATCAGAACATTATTAGTTTGTACTAAGCCACCACCTACTACTATACAACCAGTTCAATCGAGGCAAGCATGAGGTTATTAGTGATCTGATTTGTTCCACCTATACACATTAATAAATGGAGAGCTATCCTAGACTCTTAGCCTACGCCCAAACAACACCAAAGTTGCAACGCATTAAATATGTAGGAATAGACCCAGTTGAATGATAGGTCGCATACTTAAGCACATAAACAAGTATCATGCGATAAACATAATCAAGAAATTAATGATAAATTAAGCAATCAAGATAAACAAACCAAACATTAGATCTTCATAAACATGGCTGATACCTAAAGGTATCAGCCGATAGTCATTGTAAAAATACACACGGTTTGATATATGAACGATTAAAATAAAGAAACCTTAATCGAACATGTATTTGGTTGCGTGAAGATTACAAGAGTTTTCTTATGATCTTGAGGCTCTTTTCTGACCTTTTATGCTCCTTTATTCGTCTCTTGGTCGACTTGGTGGTTTAGGGATTCACTTGCATACCTAAAAATGAGTTTAGGATCGTCTATTTTTCTTGAGTCGGAAACTCGTCGGTTATGTCATTATCGCAGCAATATGGATACGGCGTTATTGGGGATTTCTAATATAGAGTATGCTAATATAAATCATCTCGGTCCAAATTTTCATTATCTTGACACCATCATTTGATATCTTCTAGAATATTTTATTACTATATTGTGAATACGGCGTATTGATATCTCCTAGATACGGCGTATTGGGTCTCCAATCCTTCGTGGTTATTTGTGAAGTGTAAGCATGAATATGCCGTATCTTATTGATGGATATGGCATATTGAGGTAAAACCAGTTGATTCTTCTTCGTTGACCAAAGTATTATATACGGCGTATCATTGACGTGGATACGACATATTCTTCAAAGGCAGGCAATGGTCTTTTGATTCGTCAAATTCTTGGATACGTCATATAGGTCTAGAATAATACGGCGTGTTTTATGTCAGATCAGTAGACTTTCTTGAACTCTTCATTTATGCTCCAAAATGCGTGCCTTTTAGCATAACTTCACCAAGTACTTCATAATTACTGCAATTCTCAAATACAAATGATTACATGGGATAAATGATGCTATAAAATAGATGTTATTTGATGTCATCAGTAGTTTTGTCTGTTTCTTCTCCAAATGAGCCCAAGTCATGTGTATTTTCTCTAAATGCCTTCCAAATGCTAAATACCTAAAAAAGAACGATTAAGTACCTATTTTGGGCATAAATGCATGATTTAGGGGGTTAAACGACCCTGGAAAAGTGTATAAAATGACACCTCATCAAAAACCCTGCTAAAAATTTTCAAAACTCCTACGGAATATGTTTAACATTTACACCAAAGCAAAACAAAATACTTAATCCTAAAACGACCATTAAAGATTCACTAAAATGACAAACGGCTACAGATTCAGATTTAAATGACAAGTGATCACGAAGTTGATTTGGTATCCCTTATTTGAGATTGAAATGGGTTTCACGAAGGCATCTACTTATTTTATCATCGAGACTTCCTTCTACATTCTACCTTTTTTCTTCAAACCTAATATATCGATTGATGACTTGCTTGACCGTATAAAGCTTATAATTGAGACTTAGATTATCTGGTTATACCCGATGTAAGAAGTTACATTGTAGTACTTACGGGTTATAGCTATCACTTAAAGGAGTTACATTGTAGTACTCATTGTCACACGCAGATGTAGATGTGGATGTTCAAAAGGTGTGGTACTTTTGATACTTTTTATGTTGGGTATAGGGTACTTAGAGATTTAATCTTGCATCGTTCTTCAATCAACAACAGTGCAAGCTTAAGTAACAAATTTAGGAGATTTTACTTCAGTTTCAAGTTCTGTATATCGGGTTTACTTCACCAAGTGGTCACAACAATAGCCGACAGAATACGAGGTTGGTAAGTTAGCTAGAGAGTTTAAAGGTTGAGATGTAATCATCAATTCTCACGGGATATTATTACTGTGACAAACGTGATTTAGCGAGGTTAGTTTAACCGTTAGAGTTAACTTGCCTAGCTTTATGTGTTTTAATTTATGTGCGTTAGTCTATTTGGTGGTTTATGTGATATGATATACGTGTTATTATATGTGATTGTGTTGGTAGAAATGAATGATTTAGTCATTTCATTTCGTATGTGATGGTGATTTTGGAAGTATAGTGATTTTAATAATTTTGTCGTTAGTAAAATTTATGAAGAATGTATCGTTAATTTCGAGTTGAGATTTATTAGTAAATTGAGGTTTTATAAATTATTTATGAAGTAATAAATAAAAATAATTTGAGAAAAATAGTATTAGGTAGTAAAAATGTTTTTATTTTAAAGTGTGCATTTATTTAAAGGTAAAGTAAATAAGGTGTATAAATAGTTTAGTATTTTAAAAAAATATAAAAATATATATATAGGAAGGGGGGTCACGAAATTTTTATAAAAAATTATGAAAATATGATAAGGATCTTTGTTTGGATCGGCTAGGATAAAGGAAAAGAAAGGGAGAAGATCAAGTTTAATTAGGAAACAAATCTTTTGTTATTATCCAAAAAACTAGTATAAATACACCCATAACCCTAAACCCTAAATCACTTTTCCTCCTCCCCTTTTTGTGTTGATTCGATCGGCCATCAAGAACAAGGATGAACATCAAAAAAAAATTCCAAGAAATTATAAGGTGTAGAATCATGTGTTTCGCGGTTAAAGGTCTTAGGTATGATATTTTAAATCAAATTTTCTTTACTTAAATTAATTGTAACTTTTTAATTGATGGAATTTGGGTTACATAAAAATTCGTAAACATGTAAGTTTGATCATTAATAATCAATTAGGGTATAATTAATATCGTTTAGATGCGTTTGGTTAGGTTTAATTATTGTTAAATTCAGAATTAAAACTGAGCAGATTTGTAGGTCATCTTGTAAAACTCATAACTTGGTCATAAAAATAGCTTTTATGGATTTTCTTGATTCTAAAATTAAATTCAAAGAGTCTACTTACCAATAAAATTAGTTTCGTGAATTTACAGTAAGTGAAAGTTAGTCAAAACAAATTTACAACATTCCTTGTCGAATCTGAGTTTTTGGTACAGATTTTGTATTTTGTTTGTGAGGTCAAGAACCATACCAAAACGTATTTTTAATTGATGGGGTTGCTACTGTAGTAAGTTCATGATGTGTAGAATTTTACAGAATTTTTCATGATTTTTATAAAAGGTCTAAGTACACTGGTACAAAAAGTGGTATTGGTCACTCCAAAAATGTGTGACGATATGCATTTAGTCACACGTGTTTTTTTTGTTGTTTGTCACAAAAGGTCGCGCCACCGTAGGTCTCCTACGGTGACATTGTTGAGTTTGTGGCCTTTTTCATTGAAAACGAGTGACCAAAACCCAAATATATGTGACAAATTAGGCACAAGTTTTGTTGGATTAATCAGTATTAGTGACCGTAAACACTTTATAGTCACACGAATGGTTTTTGAGAGTAACTATTGTTCGTCCTTTGGCGACATTAATATATAATATATGTGACATTTGAGATTAATTTATTCAAACGTAAAATGTGTTATTTTGTTGTGGACTATTTCTATCGTCCTGTGGTCACATGAATATGATATTAAATGTGCGTTGTAATGTTTATTTAGTCACACAACGGGTGTTGTTTTTTTTTAGAGTAGTCACATATAATTTAAAAATGTGGCCTAATGTGTTAATAAGTGTGACATATGCGCTTTTTAACTCAAGTAAAGTGGATTTTATATGACTATTGTTCATCTAATGGTCACATGAATTGTATGTTTGTGTGGCCTTTTGTAATATTTAGTCGCACAAAGCATGATTGTTTTGGGATTTAGTCACATACAAGTTAACCAAAAGTGGCCAAAAGTGTTAATAAGTGTGAAATATGTTGTTTTAAAGTCATGTGGAATGTATCTTTTGTATGACTATTGTTCATCTAATGGTCACATGAATTTTAAGTTGTGTGGAGTTTTGTAATATTAGGTCACCTGAGCATGTTTTTTGTAATTTGTCAAATACACGATAACCAAAAAAAAAATAAAAAATAAAGTGGGCAAAAAGTGTTAATAGTTGTGACAATATGTTTTTAAAGTCAAGTAATTGTGTATTTTTATGTGACTATTGTCATTTTCAATGGCCAATGAATTTATGTTGTGTAGGTCGTGTTGTAATAAGTTAGTTTAACAAAACAAAAAAAAATATAGAAGTGCGGGGCATCGAAAACCCGTGCCTCTCGCATGCAAATGCGAGTGCTTACCATATAAGCTACATCCTATTTGGCAATTGAGTTAAGGATTGAAAATTGCCAGATTATTTTGATAAGCTTAGACTTTCATACCTAGTGATTCTCTGTTTCTCAATGTGGAAAACTAGACGACAAACAAAGTTTGTTACGAAGAAAAAGAATGTACCTTTAACAGTTTACATTATATGTACCAAAATGAAGACATCACATAAACCTTTGGACTGAACTGTGCTTGCAGACAA
Organism: Tanacetum coccineum; assembly: GCA_026074375.1. Taxonomy (NCBI): domain Eukaryota; kingdom Viridiplantae; phylum Streptophyta; class Magnoliopsida; order Asterales; family Asteraceae; genus Tanacetum; species Tanacetum coccineum. The sequence continues at coordinate 8,387 of BQNB010123336.1, forward strand.
ATTTGGACTATGAACTAATTTCAACGGATATATAATCTTTATTGTCATGTATGATTGCAGCTTGTAGTATTAGATACAATATTAATATTGAATTCGTAACCCTTCTACAAAACATTCGATAATAAGACGTGCTACTAATAACAGTTGTGTAACTCCATATGGTAAAGTTTAGACTATTGATCCTGTATATAATACGATTAATCTTTAGCATATAAATACTGATAATTACCTTAGTGTAAATACCTGTCAATTTACAGAAGCAAAGTGTACTATCACAACATTCTAATTCTAGACTTGATAAAAGAATCTATCTATACATGTAATAAAAAGTAAGCTACAACGTCACATGATTGTCCTTTGGCCCAATGAAAACACTTAAAACGCCAGCAGTATTATTAATACTCTAGCAGTATTAACAATACGCCAGCAGTAATAACTCTGCTAGCAGTACTAACTTCTGCTAGCAGTACTAACTTCTTAAGCCTGGCAGTATTAACTTCTAGTTGAATCTAAAATAGTAAATGAGTTCACATAATAAAGGAGAAATTACCTCAATAGTATGGTGGCCCGCCATGATACATATTGATCCAGGAGGACCTCTTGGACCAGGTGGTGGCTAGTGCCTTTGTGTTGGATAGGCCGAAGACACACCATAGTTGCCAGCATCAGGGTATCCTCCTCCTGAGCTTGGAGGCATTATATTCATAGAAGACCCATAATTGCCTAACCCAGGCCCAGGATAGTCCCCAGAGGCAGACCCGCCTCCATAATGTGAGCCACTATCAAATCCACCACTACCATATCCGGTTCATGATACTGATCAACTGATGCTATTTTTTTCTCTATTAATGCAAGTGAGGTTTTGCGTTAATGGTCTATTACCTGAAGTACTACACAAATCATTTCTAGACATTTGATCCTATACTATTACTTCCAAGTCTCATCTGATGAGTACCATCTCTAAAATGTTCAGGAGCGTACTTACTTTCTAAGTTGATTATAATTCTATTTGAATCTAAAAATGAAAGCTTATGTCTTTTTACCTTGTGATAATTCGGTTGCAGGGACAGGAAGAACCTTTTAAGCTCTTTATTCACCGTTATCATGTCTCATATAAGTCATCAAAAAGTACGCCTTCTTCTTGGTACTCCATCAAGAGAGCTTTAGCATACATCGTTGTTTTGGCTTCAGCTTATGTTAACCTACCTGCATCCAACTCTTGTTAAATAATGAAGTATGTAATTTTTGTTAACTATCTAGCTTGTACCTGTTATACTATCCTACGAAAGATTCAATACAGAAAAGTAGAGTAAACTGCAAACTTACTGACAGGCTTAAACCCTTTTACATGGCCACTTGTTTCTTGTCCACCGTTACAGGCGGTTGTATGGTTGGCACCTAGATTAACATACATAGCTGCGGTACCATCTGATTGTGGCCATTCAGTAGGAGATGTGCGTTACGCCGCTAGCCTTATTCTGGTTCCTATAAAAAACGGTGAAAAGCTATTAGATATTAGGAATCAGCCGGGCAGATATTTATATGATGTTGATAGGATACTTACATTGATGGCCATTTGTTTCTGCGTATATAAAAATAAGGAACACCGTATAGGAAAATTTAATTATCTTACCGCTGGTTGCAAACGCGGACTGTTGATTTGAATAAGGGGCATGTCCTGGGAGTGTCTGCAATGGCCAAGGTGTATTTTCGGCTGGTAGAAAAATAAAGAAAAAAATTTAGGCATTATTGAATGGGACACACATTTATTATGGCGTGGCACATTTGTTAATAATACATACCTATCGGGTTCCTATTATGAATTCTACTGGCGTTTGCTAAAAAAACAGAGCATAACCATCAGACATTATTCAATGTAGTAGATATTTGGCATCTATGTTGTAACATATTTGCTGTTAATACTTACTTGGTCGGCAACTGTTATTGTCTCCACTGGCATTCGGTCCAGGTCTTGTGTTTTTGTACATGAAGACCGACAATCAATATCTGAGGCAACACCTGCAATAGAAGCAAATTAATTAGTAGACAAACATACGACTGAAGCTAAAAATAGGTAGGTAGACAATTGCTTACATGCTGAAGTGTTTAGATAGTTGGCACGGTCACGCGTATATTCAGCAGAGGCAAAACTTAATACAGTAGGCTGCAGGTTAACGTTGGCACGGTCACGCGTATGTTCACGACTGTTCAATGGACTATAACTTTAAACCGGTAAGTCAATCATATATAGTAACCAAACACAGGAATAAAAGTACGCATAAGTTCGCAAAGCAACGACACCCCTTTCAGGTGTTCGACTACTGGAAGCATTTTCAATAGGATTGCTTATAGTTTACGTCTGATGGGGGTGTGTTTGCTTAAGTAATCTTTTTGGCCTTCTTTTTTGTATTATTGAACTTGTATTTAACATCAAGATCATAACAAAAACACAAACATAAACTATAAGCAATCGAAACACTCGTAGTAAGCTAATTGAATTAAAGAAATACAACCCAAAGCAATCCTTGGACCTGCAAGGTGCAGCCTGGTACACATGAAAAGAAATAACAACGGTAAATAGTTTGAATTCGTAGATCAAAAAAGCTATTCAAGTACCCTAACTAAATTCTTAACACCAAAAAACATCGAATAAACAAAAACCCAGATCAAAGAACACTTAAAAAGTCAAAATTTACATGACCCACTTACTGAAAACACAAATTAACAAAAAACCATATGAAAAAACAGTTAAAAGATTAAACCTTTGGAGTGAAAAATTTAACCCTTAGTAATATGCTGCTGACTCTCAAAGCAGAGAAAAAAAACCTCCAAAAATCAACATTCAAAAAAAGAATACACTTAAAAAGTTAGAATCAGTCACTTGTTAATAACATATGATTTGCTGAAAGGCAACATCAAAATAGCATAAAGCAAACCTGACACGTATGTTGTCGCCGACTATCAAACTGTGGGGGTGTTGATTTAGGTCTCCGTCGTTGATTTAACCTGATGGAGGCTTGATCGACGAAGCTTGTTGATGAAGATGGTAGTACGATGGAGTGTGAGGATGATCTAGAAGGTACAAGCATCAATTATATTCTTCGTGCCTGTAGGTTCAAATTGAAATCAAACTGCATAAGCCGTCAATCGAAATCATGTAAGAAGTGATATAGAGTTTATGTTTATGTGGTGTAGGTGAAATGAAAGAAAAACTCAAAAAATCAAGGTGAAAAAAAGCAGGGGGAAAAATCCCGCTCAAAAGGAGAAATGAATGAAATGTTTTTAGATCCGTGAAGAATGTGTTGTGTTGGAGGGAGGTTTTGATTTTGGGGAGAATGTGTCGTGTGAGGGGGTTTTGATTCTTGGGAAATAGAGGCGGGACAGTGACAATATTTAAAAGGGGGATAATATTCATACTTGGAAGGATAGGGTAAGACTATTGTTTAAAGCCTTTAGTCAATTGATTATGCTACAATTAATGTGACTATACATATTAGGTATTTGGCAAGAAACACCACTAATTTAGAACACAATATTATTTTCATGTGACCCATATGTACTCAAATTTTGGTTACATTACTCATGTATGTCTTCTGGTTTAGTTGTGGACCATATATGGACATTTTTGTCACAACTGTTCAACGTGGTCGACATACTTATTTGTTACTTTTAAATGTATATCGTGACTAATGCTTCAAACTTACTTTTCAGTTGTCACACATTTCAAATGCATATGTGGCTAAATATTCAGAAAAAATAGCAGTCACTTTTAAATAATGTGTGACAAACTTGACTATATGATTCGCCCAGTAAATCAATTAACTTCTTGTCACAATATGTGATTTTGGTCCACTTATTCAATTGGTGTGATGGAGATATTTATTGTTACATATGTATATTATATAGTGTGACTAGGTTCAAATTATTTGTATCTGCCAAGCGCTCCACATTTTTAGATAGTTGACTCTAAACTACATCAAATAAAAAGATTACCATGTTAAGTTCTTAGTTACATAAAATATTAATATGTGAACAATGAAATCTAAAATGGTTCACACAAAATGAGTTCAGTGTGGCTGTTTATTTTATCATGGCCTTTACGTCACATGAAATATCTGCTGTGTGGCCGTTCAAAAAAAAACATGTGTGGATACCTAGTTTTTTTGTGTATAGTGGTAGGTCTGGTTATGCCATACTTTTGGCGCAGGGTTGATATCATCCGTTTTCGGAAAATGTAAAGTGATTAATAATTATGGTGGGAAAAATGGGTAAATGCTGATAACATGTTAAAATTACAAAATATGAAGTATAAGAATTTATTAAGGTCATTTAGTATTTATAAAAATTCGTTAGGTAACTATTAAAATCAGCCAAAACGGGAAAGCTTGAATGGAAGGATAGAAGGAGTTCTTTAGAGATACGAAGCTTCACGGCCAATGGGTTGGTTTGTATGTAAGTGTATATAGCATAGTTATAGTATTTATAGCCAATAATTATTAGGTTAAAAGAGTAGGGCTGTAAAGCCTTGATCTATGAATAACGTTAGTGACCTGTGTAGATTTTTGGATGGAATTTGTGTGCTGAGTTCGTGTGTGAAGCTTGAGGTGAGTATTCATAACCCCTTTTTAACTGATTTTCTTGAGGTGAAAATGATACTAAAATTGGTTTTGAGTTTTTTTAATAGTTGTGATAAATGTATTTAGATGTTTTTGGACATTACTTGGTATTATAACTTATGTGTTTCCTTTTGTGTTTATGATTGGTGGGTCACCTCCGTGTGTATGTGTATAAGTTGTTGATTCATTTAGGTGAGCTTGGTTTGATTCCAGTACTAATCTAAGCCTAAGTGTGTACCTTGTTTATGTGATATTAATTGCTTGCATATGTGTATAGTACTATAGTATGTCCTAATGTTTTTAAATCGCAACAAGAGTAAGTGTTTTCCTTGAAACCTATGAATATCACAAGTTATGTTGAGTTTTTAAGTTTCATTATTCAGGTGAGCATTGTGTAGGTTAAGTCGTGCTAGCGAAGAGACCCTTAGGAATTGCATTATGGAGTCTTTTTTTCTAGAGTCTTTATTTCATATTTTCGTACTTCAGATATTTTGATTTATGGTGATGTTTAGTTTGGATTTATTTTCTATGTCTATGTATTGTGTGTGCGTTAATCACAATAAAAAGAGTTTAATTGTGTGTCTAAAACCTATGACTCTCACCAACATATTTGTTGACCTTTTAAGCATCATTCTCTCTATTGTTGACACCATTGTGTTGTAATGTACCGATGACGTTACGCCTTGTGTTTCTGCCTTGGCGGGGTGTGACAGATTGGTATCAGAGCCAATGGTTATAGAGAAGTAGGTGGTTTAACCTAGACTATAACCTAGGAGTCCTTCATATAGCTGCATAATATGATCTATGTGTTTAGCTACCTAGGCGTTTTGCTTTCTTGTTTTTTTTCTAAGTTTTATTTCGACCTACAGGCTACTCGACATCAGAAGATCCGGAAGAGGATTTTTAAGGAGGAGCCTCTCAAGGAACCGAAGGAGGAAGGTTAGTTAGAGGAGTCGAAGAAGGAGGATGACTTAGATCTCTTGTCGGATGCTCATAGTAGGCCTGGACCCGCGGAGTCGGGTGACTTTTATGAAAGCAAAGTCAAACCTAAGCGAGGCCCATCATAATTTTATCCCGTCTTTTACCTCGACACTTTGCTATCGATTATTTCTTTTGGATATTATGTATTTTTGGGCGCTTCGAGACCTTCATTTTCTTTCTGTCATTTTTGATTTATCTTTATATAAATAAATATTGCTTTGATGGATCATCGTTTCTGTGTTATATTAGAGTGGTTTAAGATGTGCAATGTGGTATATGTGCATATATGTGTGTTATCATTAAGATGTGTAGTCTTGGAAGCAAGTACACGTGTGAAAGGATGCACTTATAATTATGGGTGGCCAACATAATTATAAAGGCATCACACACGTAGACTTGTGACCATGATTGCATTGATCGGTGTTTGCTTGTTAGGTGGTAGTGTAAGATGTTGTATTATGTGTGGTTAGGATATGGATAGTTGCGTAGTTAGTAAGTTTCCCTTCTATCTATCGCTTGCGGATACCTCGGATACCTGTTATTGCTAGTATTATGATTGTTGGGTTTGTTTGTTTGCTCAATACTTCGTTCGGATTTCTAACTCTAAGTTTAGCATCCCTTGCTCGTACCATGTTAGTACGGATGTCCTATCTTTCCTATTCGGCGTCTTGATGTATATTGGTTGTTCGGATCTGTTTCTTTGGATATTGGTGCGTTTAATTGGTTCTTTCGTTGCATTGATTACTCGTATGAGTATCAAAATTTTCTTTTAAGCACTAATTGTTCCTAATATATTAGTGCGGATCATTACTTCGTTCTTTATATATCCTTTGGTTTTTAACATGCTGTTGGGGGGCCATGCTAGTACAAATACGCTTTCAATGGTCGTGCTATTGAATCATAGTACGGAAAGAGTCTCTATGTTCTTCCTTTTGTTCGTATAGTCTTCGTTAATAAATTTCTCTTGTTTGGCCCTGTTCGGTTTCACTTTATTTTTGACTATAAGAGTTCCTTGTACTTCCTTTCGCTTTCAAACAATAGAATTGTGTTAGAGTCTTTACGGCATTTTACAATCCCTTTTGGTATTACGATGTCTTTTGTTTGAGTAATATATTTATATTGATGTCAAGTTACGAAAATCCTTTTGAAGTATATCTTGATGGTGATTGGGAAAAACTATTTTTGAAATGATCTTATGAATACGTTATGACATCGCTTTTATGTTAATGTCTCTTTATGAAAACTATGTTTACAATGATTTTTATAAAACGATGTGGATACAGAGATATGACTTCAAACTATGTTTAAAATGATATTTATGAATAAGATATGTTTAAAATGGTCTTTACAAATAAGATACGAAACTATTTTTTTTAATGGTTAATAAAATTTATTTTTATTATGAAAAGTATGTTTAAAATGATTCATAATGGTAAGATGCGATACACCGTGAAATAACTGTCTCTAGATTTTTTTTATGACAACCATGTTTAAAATGAATTTTATAAAGATTATATTTAAGACGATTTTTTAATATTTAAAATGATTTTTATATTTAAAACGACTTCCTTTATTATTTTAAAATGATTTTTATAAAAACAGTATTTAGTTGGTTTTTTTGAGTAAAGTCGATTATTAGTATAAGAATTCTATCTTTCTCATTTATCAATCTTGAAACATATTGTTATCCGATACGTGTTCTTTTTGTCTTGGTACGCTTTGTTGACTCTTTTGTTTGTGTTTCCTATCGGTAATAAAGATATTCCTATCCTTTCTTATATAAGTGAATCGTTATGACATATGATCCGCATACTCATTTGAGCATATGTGAAATCCTTAGATGTTTATCTAGCAATAAGCGCGAGTGAAACAATCATTCTTTAAATGATTAAAACTACCACACACATGACAAGCTTTGCTAAACATCTCAAAATCACTCCCTAATTTTTGAGACATCTATTGGTTCCAGTTTCTCTTGTTTCCCCTAGGACTTCTAGATGGACTGTATGTGTCTTGCTTAATTTGCTCAACAGGTTTTCTATCAGTTTTAAGTTTAACAAACTCAATTTTAGTAAAATTAGGCTTAACTGTTTGAAACATAGGCTCATCTTCTTCCTCACTTTCAGACACCCAATCCTCAACAATTGGGGTTCCATTTTCTTTCCTAGGAGTCTTAGGTTCATTAGTCTCAACAATAGGCTTTTCAACTATAGACTCACTAACAGACTCATTCACATCAACAAAATCATCTAGACAAGGATAACTAAATAGTTTTAGTGGCATAAATTCCTAAATAAGGGAGTGGGACAAACAATATACCCTAATCTTGTTTTACACTTATCCATTATCTGACTGTCTAGAAGTTTACTTAGGCTTTTTGATGAATTTTCAATTTTTTGTATTGTAAGTTGAAACCTCATCTTTTTCTTTTGTAGCCAACTCTAACTTCCTTTTAAGCTCTATAATATCTAAATATCTTAAATAGATTTCATGTTTTAAGAGTTTTATATCTTCCTCATACACAGACTCATTTTTTGATGATTTTTCGATCGAAGAAATCAACCAAACCAATGTCAATGACGCAAATATTACTATTAATCCAAATATTGAAAGTGGAGTTGGATTTTCTGAAACAGAGGCTGATTGTTCACAAAAAGAAAAACAGAGTTTGGATAGAATTCTAAAAGTTTCTTTTCGACTTGAATCTGAGGTTGATGTTTTAAAAGAAGTGTTAGATATTAGAAAAAGACTCGGTCACCCCGTGTATTTTACTGTTCATTATAGCTCGTAGTTTAATAGTTAAACGTACGACTTTCAGTATTGAACCGTGTACTAATACCCGATGTTTTGTAAGAACTATAAATACCTCTTCCAACTTTAGAAGATGTAAGCATCTATTCATTTTACATACACTCTTAAGTGTGTTTTTATTTAGTTTCTCTCTCAACCATTCTCTCTCTAACTTTCTCTCTCTAGATCTCTCTAGATCTATACATGTTTGTGTGAATTCGGGATCCCACAATTGGTATCAGAGCTTAAGTGGATTCGTGGTTGATTCGTGTGTGGTTAATAAAC
>BQNB010123337.1:0-20116 GCA_026074375.1 Tanacetum coccineum
GTGCCAGTAGTATTGTAGACTTTAGAACTTAGCCTGTACATCTTTTCGAGACCTAATTGATTAGCATGAATAAATGGTTCGAGAAGGCAACATTTAGAAATTCACCCAAATAGCCTATATGTGTGTGTTTATCGACTTGTAACACTGACTTGTCGACCTCCCATGTTAAAACCATTTGTTTACACTCATTATTAGTGCAAGATACCCCTAGGTGACCCTTGTTAAACCAATCTTCGTTTTCACCTAATATTGTATGTATCGTTACACCACTTTGCCTTAGCCAACCCTGTAGTCTATAGTTATCTTTGTGTTGAAATTTCTGGCTACCTAAGTCCATGGTTCAGGGAAAATGGGTTCAAAGATTGGCACTTTTGTTGATGCCATATTATTCTGATCATAGAAGACCCCCCGGTATTGTCACTTTCAATACTGTTTATCTCAAGTTGGGGATATGTTATTTATGTCTAGGAGTAATGTAAAAATAAAAAAGAAATAGGTGGTGCAACTATAAGCCACCTAATGTGATAACTCTTGAGGTTGGTTACATGTTATAAAACCAACTAAGTATAAAGGTGGTGCAACTATAAGCCACCTAGTGATTTTAAGGATGGTGCAACTATAAGCCATTCGATGTTATAAAGAATGGGTTAGTATGCTCCACAAGATCTCATTATTAGCTAACCTATTATGAAGATATGATCAAGTTTTCCCACTTGAAGACTTGGACTATGGATGGACAGTAGCCGGTTATGGAAACCTTAGACCCTATATGACTATTTGTTTTGTGTTTTTTAACAACAATTAATTGTTTATCCCATGTCTATCCAAACCCTTTATATATCACCCAATAAACTAATGTCACCCATATTGCCTTTAAGAATTGTTTATACCCTAATTCTAACTGGTGCAGATTTGTGTACTTTCCAAGCTTATGATATAATACATACTATGACTATGCAATTAAGTGATCACCCTGAAAATGAACACTTAGACTAGTTGAGAGTTGAGTGAATTTTGATCCCCTTTTCGTGAGTTGTTCGGCTTGGATGTTTTCTAGCATAAGTCTTTTATAGATTAATTTCTTTGAGTTAAATTTGGGAAATATTTTTATGAATTATTCTAACAGCTCTACTTGAGGGCAAGCAGAAGTCAAGTGGGGGGATATTTGATAACATCAAATATTTGATACTTTTTAGTGTCAATTTACCCATTAAAATACTTGCAAATGTTTCTTAAATACTTGAATTCAATACATTTGCTGTTATTTTGTTATTTTCAGGTAAAAGCAAGTATATGCAAGAAACACGGGATTTGGACACAAAAACGAGCAATAATCGATTTTGTAAGCTAAGAAGACATTAGGGCGTAACTTCACGCATGAGTTACGCCGTAATCAATTAATAACGAAGATTTGGTGCTGGTGAGGCATTACGGCGTAACGTCCCATACGAGTTACACCATAAAATATTATTATGGAAAAGATATGGATAATGACTAAGGGTTACGGCGTAACGTGTCAAAGTAATTGGTATCTGTTTAATTACACATACCTTTTACCTTTAAAAACAAGTTAAAATAACCAAAAACGGACTTAAAATGCCAAATATATGCTTGTTTTGCTAATTGTGTTGTGCAGGAACGGATATCTAAGAAAAGGACGAAAAACGAAGCCAAAACGACAAAACCGGACACAGAATGGAAAAGTGTGGTAAAGACAAAACTGTTCGAGTCCTTACCAATGGAATAAGAACGTACTCGTTGATATCTAGGTCACCTTATAGCTCAACTAAGCTTACTAAACTAAAGGCAAGGATAGGTCAATATTTGTGATCCTATGATTCTAGATATATAAATTGCAATATGGAGAGCTATCCCGAACTCTTAGCCTATGCCCAAACAACACCGAAGTTGCATCGCATTAAATATGTAGGACTAGACCCAATTGAATGATAGGTCACATACTTAAGCAAGTAAACGAATATAAATTGATAAACATAAACAACAATCAACGATAAATTAATCAATCAAGATAAACAAACCAAACATTAGATCTTGATAAACATGACTGATACCTAAAGGCATCAGCCAATAGTCATTGTAAAAATACACACGGTTTGATATATGAACGATTAAAATAAAGAAACCTTAATCAAACGCGTATTAAGTTGTGCGAAGATTACAAGAGTTTTCCTATGATCTTAAGGCTCTTTTCTGACCTTCTAGGATCCTTTATTCGTCTCTTGGTCAACTTGGTGGTTTAGGAATTCATTTGCATACCTAAAACTGAGTTTTAGGTCTTCTATTTATAGAGTCTGGAAATTGATCGATACGCCTTATTGGGTGATGTGCGACACGGCGTATTGGGGATTTCTTAGAGTAAGGCCCACATTTGATATCTTCCAGAATATTAACATTCTATATCTTGAATACGGCGTATAGGTGTCTCCTGGATACGGCGTATTGGTCTTTATGTCTTCGTGGTTTCTTGTGAAGTGTAGGCACGGATACGCCGTATCTTTTTTATAGATATGGCGTATTGGATAAATCCAGCTTGTTCTTCTTAGTTGACCAAAGTATTACATATGGCGCATCGTTGATGTGGATACGGTGTATTATTCAAAGTCAGGCAATGGTCTTTTGGTTTGTCAAATTCTTAGATACGTCGTATAGGTCTAGAAATAATACGGCGTATTTGTTGTCAAATCAGTAGACTTTCTCAAACTCTGCGTTTATGCTCCAAAATACGTGCCTTTTAGCATAACTTCACCAAGTACTCCATAATTACTGCAATTCTCAAATACAAACGATTAAGTAATAATTCTTTGCAATAATTATAGAAAATAGGTTAATAACATGGGATAAATGATGCTATAAAATAGATGTTATTTGATGTCATCACTTTAATCAGCGATCGAGGTACTCACTTCTGCAACAAAATAATGGAAAAAACGATGAAGAGATATGGAGTTAACCACCATTTTTCTACATCATATCACCCTCAAACTAGTAGACAAGTTGAAAACACGAATAGAGCTCTTAAGAGAATTCTTGAAAAAACTGTTAAAGACAATCCTGCTATTTGGTCAAGAAAACTTGATGACGCTTTGTGGGCTTTTCGTACTGCTTATAAAACACCTACCGGTACCACACCTTACAAACTTATATATGGAAAGAACTGCCACTTACCATTTGAAATTGAACACCGTGCATACTGGGCCTTGAAGAACTGTAATCCAGATCTGATCGCTGTTGGTGAAAAATTGTACTCATCTTGCCAATAGGACATTGCAACTTTCTTTTTCCCGCCGCGAGATCTTACTAACACTCTCTACCCCACCGGGACCAATCATCGCGCAGTTCTTGCTCGGACTACGTTTGGGTGGTACTGGTAGGACACCTCAACTCTCTGCAAATGCAACGGTCTGCCGTCATATCTCAGATAACGGCTATTTGTCCACTGCTATCACATTATTATTGATTATCGTAGCACAATACTACACCGTTACAGACTCTTCTGAAAATTTCAGACAGAACAATAGTCGTTGGTTAATTAAATGGCAGCGACATTTACTAGACAAAAAAACAGGGGACATATAGATAAAACAAGGGTGGCACATAATACACAGTCTTTCGCGCGTGAGGGCTTCACTACAGATATAGCTTGGGGTATGTCGAGCATGATTTAGATTGATGAGGTGGTGAGACATGAGATTTACCGGTTTGTTTCGGGATAGGATAGTACATGGATATTTACGGTAATGTTAAATACGCACACGTATTAATTTACCTCTTGATGCTGGGTGGGGTTTAATGAGGTTCTTTATCATGAGAGTACAACTAGATTCTTGCTCAGAAGACGGACAAAGGCCAAAGGATTAGAAAAGCACTAGCTAGTCTAGTTTGTTTCTAGTATATAAATCTTTTTCTGCGTGTGTGACTAGTCGCCTTTGAGGCCAAAAGGGGAGTTAGAGGTTTTAGTTTAGAGTGAAGTTCAGTTTTAGATGTTCTTTCTAAGTTTTTATAACCTAGCTTTAAATTTTTACTTGTAATTTTTTCAATGAAAATCAGTTTATATTTCTCCTTAAAATATGTTCCCAAGTTCTTGTTGACCGTTAAGCTCACGTTCTAAGCTCTTAAATAAGCACTTTATAATCTGTTTTTAAAACCTTAATACAAGAATTTATGAAAAATTAAAAAGAAAAAAAAGAGTTACTGTTTGATTAAGCTAATGGAGGGTATGGGCAAAACAATGGAAGCTCATTGGGTTTTCTTAGTTTAAGGCTTATTTTATTAAAGCTTTGGGTAGGTTTTAGAGAGCTTATTTTAGTGTGGAGATCTCTCCTGTTTTTGAGCAAGGAGGTTCAAGGTATAACCTCTACTTCCTTTTTTAAATTTTGCTTTAAAACTACTGTAGCGTATAGTCTTGATTTTTTCGTCGGGCTTAATTATTGTCTCGTTTTGGTGCTTATTCGCTTTTGCTTTTTATCTTTTAGTGCTTAACCATACTTGTTTAATACTTGTCTTTAAAAATGTGTGCTTAAATCAGTGATTAAAAGTGTTAAATTCGTTTTTAAAAAGATAAAGGGGTGTTTGGGATAAGCCCAAAATGGGTCAAAATGGCATGGTTATGGGTTGTGGGCATGTGGCCAACTTTGGCTAGCAGTATTAAGCTCTTGTGTGTCTGTTTTCCAAAATTTTCAAGTCCTTAAAGTGTTTTTCAACTTTTTTAAGTGTGCCCTTAAGTCTGTTGGTTTTAAAAGAGACCCAAAGAGCTTATTTGGATAAGCTCTTGTAATCTTGAGTTGTAGTGTTAATTTGGTGTCATTTGTGTGTGCAAGAACCAACTAGCCAAAGCCTTAGGAGTCCTTGTGTTTTGTTCAAATCTGTCAACATTTTTTTCAAGTTTTTCAAAAGTCAAATTACCTATTTCTTTTTGCAAAAATCAGCAGCTTTAAAGTGTTTTTAGAAGCTTAAAATTTGAGCATAAGCTCACCCTAAGCTATGCTCAATCTGTCTTAACTTTATTTTTCATTTTGAGCTTATTTGACAGCTTATTTTAAGCTGTCAAATTAAGCCCCCCTTTTTTAGTTCATTTGCCCTGGTGCTAGACACCCTTTTCAAGCCCACTTTTCTAGCTTATTTGTCATTTAAGCCCTTAGTTCTTTTTAGCTTTTTAGATTGCCCTTAGGTCCAGCTATAAGCCCCAACAAGATCAATCCTTAGGACCCCCTCTAGGTGCTTATTTTTAAGCCCTAAGTGAGCCTCATTGACTGTTTGGCCTGCTAATATAGGCTTATAGCTTATTTTGGAATTCTGGCTTATTTGGTCTAGTCCCTTAGCTTTTTCTTGCTCCTAGTAGCTTAATAGGTTAGCTTAGATATTTTCCTTAGCTTATTTTTCCCTTTTAAGAGCTTATTAGTTTAGAAGTCTTTTGCCTTAGTTAAATACAAAGTAGTATGCCCCTTTGTTGTTGCTTATTTTCCCTGCTTGTTTGTTTATTTCTTTATGCTTATTTTGGTAGCTTTGGGCTTATTTAGTGTAAATAGTACTTGCTTTGCATAGTTATTTGATACAAAAGCTTATTTTATTTTTTTTAGCCTTAACAGCTTAAGCTATTTAAGCTTTATAGAAAATTAAGCAAACTGCCATCTTTGAGAGCCTTTTTTGGCTTATTCGTAGCTTTTCTCAAAAAGTCTTAGTTATGAAAAATGATAAGCTCAAGGTGCTTATTAAGTTTGTGTAAAAAGTTTTTCTAAAAAAAAGAGAGGAGATAAGAGGAAACCCGGGTGAGCAAGACTCGAACCCGGGTCTCAACCCTCATACACCCCTCTTTTATAACAAACACTCTTACCGCTGTGCCCTTGGGTCTTTTCTGTTAGACCCTTGGGCACTTTGGTATATAAGGGCGTTTTTGCCCATTTAGCTATAAGCTCTTTCCAGCTTATTCTGAGCTTATTCATAAGCTCAATCTCGGGTTTCTTATTTTTCTTAGGTTAGTTTTAGGGTCTAGTATTTTAGGTAATTTTCTCAGAATTTTTAAAATTAGTTTAGTATTTTTTATAATTTAATTTCTTTAAAAGTTTTAAAAATTCATAAAAAATACAAAAATTATCAAAAAAATATTTTTCTTTTTTAGGAAATTTTCTTTAGTCATATTTTACGTAGGAAAAATAGAAAAACTTTCGTAGGGTTAATTTTGCAAACTTTTGATTTTTAAAGAACGGGTCTCGGGTACGGTTCTTGACTTGACTCGTTTTTGGGTCAAACGACCTCCGTTTTCAGTCTAGTCTTTTTCATTCTTCATTATTAGTCCCCTAGAGTAGTTTAGAAGTAAAAATTTCTTTGTAGGGTTAATTTTTAAGATTTTAGGTTTTTGACCCCTTGTTCGGGATTCCTGCTTAGTTTTCAGGCTTAAACTTTCATAATTTTTAGGTTTTTCTTAATCGTTTTTGTTTGTTATTGATTAATTTAGCTTTCTACTCTCTCAAATCATTAATCTCATTCAAACTCCAATTTTCCGACTGTATCGATTCTCCAGCACAGCCTCGTTGGGGATAAACGACCCGGGGATATTCTATACTACTCCTCGGTTTCATTGATTGTTTTTAGATTATACTTATTATATATATTTTATTATATATATAGTTTAGAACTTCAAATCAAAGCTTATGGGAGAAAAAGCCACAAATTACATACATGAGCTCTTAAGATTTCCAAATAATCCTTGTTTAGCATCCAACTCATACTTAACTCTATCTTTTTTCGTTCTTCGCGAGTTTCGCGAATGCTTAGCCAGAAAGTTAAGGAACAAGCTAGAGTTCAACACGCTCGATCGAGTCAAAATGTATTCTTATTCTACCCAGCAGGAAAGTCAAAATTATGACAAAACACTTATTTTATTTTTGAAACTTTTTTAAAATTTTTCATTTTTTTGAAATTTTGGTGGTAAAAAACGGATTACATTTTTAAAAAGTAAAAACAACGGCTGCAGGCACAATCAAATCGAAGATCCCCCCATACTAAGACTAAACATTGTCCTCAATGTTTTAAGAAGGGTCTCTACGTAAATCCTAAGCTGTTTATTAAGTATGCTTAAAGATAAACGTTAGTCGATTAGACTAGGATAATGGATTTCCCAAATGAAGCTGAGGATTTGAAGCTCTTGTGATCGAAGGAAAAATCCGCGAGCACGAGAGGCTTCAAAAATCCAGGACAATCCTGGACAATCACAAAAAACACATAAGCAAAACGAGAAAAGGAAAAAGAGCAAGCCTCTCACACAAAAACTTCTTCATTACTACATAATTATAACTACGGATAAGCATTGGGGTGCCTCCACGAAGCGCTTGTTTAGGGTCACTAAGCTTGACCCAATCCCCGAATTCATTTGTCCTTGGGGAAGGTTTGGAGATACGGGACAACCAATTTTGGTACGTCCCCTCCAAAGTAGTGCTTAATTCGATGACCGTTCACCTTAAAGTTTGGCCCCGAATTTTGGGATAACTCAACGGTGCATTTGAAAGACATGGGCAATGGTGAACGGTCCGGACCAACAGGATTTTAATTTTACCTGAGAACATCTTCAATCTAGAGTTAAAGAGGAGGACTTGATCACCGACGTTAAAAACGCGGTTTTTGATCTTCGAGTCGTGGATCCTCTTTGTCTTCTCTTTATAGATCAAAGAATTCTCATAGGCTTGATCACGAAGTTCATTTAGTTCATTGAGTTGAACTTTTCGGTGATCACCCGCAATCTTAAGCGTCATCAAAGATTTCCATGCATTCAAGGCCTTAGTAGGCTTTGTCGCTCTGAGCTCGATCTGGTAGTTAGATGAACATGCCTTTCCGTCGATAGAGCTTGTATGGAGTACACCCGATGGGTGTTTTATAAGCGGTACGGAAGGCCCAAAGTGGATCATCTAGTTTGTCCAACGAAGAGGCACGGTTCTTGCCCACGGTCCTTTCAAGAATTCATTTTAAGCCACGATTGGATACCTCAACTTGCCCACTTATTTATGGGTGATACGCGGTGGAGACACGATGAGTGACTCTGTATTTAAGCATGATCCTTGGCAAGCTGGACATTGCAAAAAATGGGGTTCCGCGATCACTTATGATAGCACGAGGGGCACCGAATCGGGCGAAGAGAGATTTAAGAAATTTGCAAACAACTCGGGCGTCGTTGGTGGGG
This sequence comes from Tanacetum coccineum, assembly GCA_026074375.1. Lineage (NCBI taxonomy): Eukaryota > Viridiplantae > Streptophyta > Magnoliopsida > Asterales > Asteraceae > Tanacetum > Tanacetum coccineum. The sequence goes on from BQNB010123337.1 coordinate 8,192, forward strand.
AGCGCTTTTCGCTGCAAACCTATTTGACAACGTAGTCGACCGCCACGAGTTTTATATTTGTTCCTCGAAAAGGTCCGGGAACGGCCCATGAAAATCAAATTCCCCCCCCAAACGTCAAAGATTTCACAAACTTGGATGGAATTTTGAGGCATCTCATTCCCTTTCGATGAATTTTTCCCTGACGTTGGCACGAGTCGCAATTTTTAACCAACTCGTGTGCATCTTTGTAAATAGTGGGCCAAAAGAAACCGGCATCAAAGACCTTTTTGGCGGTGAGATTTGCACCATGATGTCCCCCTGTGGGTCTATTGTGGCAAGCTTCGAGCATGTCGAGTAGAGCTATCTATTGCGTTTGCACACACCGCCGGATCACTTGATCCGCACATATTTTGAATAGGAAGGGGTCATCCCAAAAGTAATGTTTAACATCCTTGAAAAACTTGTTTTTCTGCTGGGACGACATTCCTCTAACAATGAAATTCCCCGCGTGGTAATTTGCATAATCGGCAAACCACGGGGTACTTGAGTCACCACAAAAAGTCACCATATGGAGTGTCTCGACTTCTAGGTCCTGATTAAGTTATATCCTCCTCTTAATCTCGTCCATACATTCCTTTCAATCATTGGATGCTCTCTCTCCATCGTTGGATTAGATTTTGATCACACGGATTGCCAACGTGGCAATCCGTGTGTCAGAGGCCTTTGTGCTTCTTTTCCATACGTTTTAGTGTAGATCCCATCATTTTGGTATGTTTTCTCCCTTGCCTCCGTGTCATCTCTTGTGGGTATTGGCCAATGAGAGGGCTTATGTGACGTTTATCCCTGCCATGTTGTACTTAGCCACTTGAATTAGCTTGCCATGTTGTCAATTGAATTTTACCCTATGATTGTGACGTTGGGTAAAAGGTTGAAGACGGTGAACAGTAATAACTTACTTTCCCGCGCCTTTTCTTTTATAAAGGGTGCGTTTGACTTTCTTTGACCCGGGTTTTATATGTTTTGACTTCGGGCTTATAAAAAGAAAAATGGGCCATGGGTGTTTGTTTTGGGCTCAAGCAAAGTTAACAGGCTTGGGTTTGTTTTTATAAGAAAGATAACGAGTGTTATCTCTTATAGTGTTAAGAGATAACACCGTTAGGGCTTAGGGACTTTTTATGAATTTGGTTAACTTTGAGGGACTGATTTGGTATTTTTGGGTTTTGTCTTTTTGTGGGTTGACTTTGGTTGACCAAGGGTTGACTTTTGTTGACCTTTGATAGCATTCTCCCGGCTTTTGCATACTCAATTCCGTTCCCGTGTCCGTGATAGTCCGGTTTTAACCGTTTTCTTGTGATTTTTGCAATATCCGTACCTACACAATCACAAAGACAAAACAAGCAATATTCAAGCATTTAAAGCATAATTTTGTCTTTTTAGGGCCATTTTTGATATAAAACGGATATGTGTTTTCACACATATCAGCCATCATACACATTTGGAACGTGCCCGGTGCATTGCATAAGCCAAAAGGCATGCGACGGTCGGCGAACGTTCCGTAAGGACACGTGAATGTTGTCTTTTCTTGATCATGAGGGTCGATGGGAATTTGAAAGTAACCCGAGAAACCATCGAGAAAACAATAGTACTCGTTTCCCGCTAATCTCTCGAGCATTTGATCCATAAATGGTAGTGGAAAGTGGTCTTTACGGGTGGCTTCATTTAACTTTCGGTAGTCAGTGCACACACGTCATCCCGTAACCAATCGAGTCGGGATCAACTCGTTTTCATCATTTTCGACAACGGTAAAGCCACCTTTTTTTGGTACGCAATGTACGGGGCTTACCCAAGGACTATCCGAGATCGGGTAAATTAATCCGGCGTCAAGAAGTTTTTCAACCTCCTTTTTGATGACATCGTGGATTTTTGGATTCACCCGTCTTTGGTGTTGAACCGCCGGTTTGTAGTCCTCTTCCATAAGAATCTTGTGAGTACAAAATTCCGGGTTAATACCCTTGATGTCGGAGAGTTTCCAAGCGATGGCTCGCTTGTGTGACTTCAAAAACTTTATGAGAGCGGTTTTTTCCTCGACACTCAAGTCTTTAGCATTTATGACGGGAAACTTGTCGTTACCTTCCAAAAATGCATATTCGAGATGAGGAGGTAAGTCCTTGAGTTCGACCTCGGAAGGAACATCAATTGAAGATTTATCAGTTTCAGCTTCACAAACTTTAAGTTCTTTTTGGATTTCAGGCAAATAATTTCCTTGAGTGGGAGGGGGTAATGATGGATCATCATTGAGAAATGCTTCAAGAAGAAGAATGTCCCCCTCTGGGTCATAATAAGAGTCATCAACTTCTGGTGAAGTTGGATCATCTTCGAGAGCAAGGAAAGCGTCGACTTCCTCGAGAAGAAAATCACTATCCCCGAAGGGAGTGAGAGTCGGAGAAGAGGTAGAAACGATCGGGTCATAATAAGGAGTGGGATTGCCACTCGCGATCACATCGGAGAAACCGAGAACTTCTTGAGAATACTCCTCACAAGCCATTTCAATGACGTCGATTCGGTTATTGATGTTAATTTGTGGTAGGGAATTTGTGGAGAAATTACAGGGGTCCTTGTTGAAAATCGAATGGCTTCTTGATTAACAAATTAATTACGTGGCAATCGATACTTATAAGTGTCTTGGAAACTCTTTTTTTTTGGGAAAAACTTCCTCCAATGTCCTTTCTTATTAGAGCACATTGTCGAACAATAAAGACCAAGAACCAGGGTCTCCACAATCTAACAAATTTTTTCAATTTTAAGGGGTCGTTGACAAAAGTCGGGTATGGAAAGCAAAGATTCCCTTGTCTTCAGACGCCCTTATTTGGCACAACCACATCCATGGTGTTCAAAAATTTCCACAAGAACAACACTCTTTAATCGCGTAAAGGTGATTACGAAGACGACGATTAAGGATGCCAAAACGAATTAAACAATTGTAGGGTTAAGAAAATAATAACATAGGATAAAAAAAAGAAAAAGAATATTATTTTTTGGCTTTTCCTAATTTTTTAAGCAACGATCTATTATAATAAATGACAAAATGAGATAAGACAACTAAAACCAATAATCAACTCGCTTCACGGTAGCTCTTTAAAAGACAAACGCACAAAGGACAGAGGAGCGGGAAAGCGCGAAGCTATTAAAAACCTTCTCCTATTACTCGGTCTTAGTTCTTAGAACCAACCCACCTTATACCCTCTTATGAGTTTATGTTTAATCCATTAAATGTAGATCCGTATTTCACAAGTGAGCACAAAGGCAAGTTTTTAAATCTTATTGTTCGGAACTTATATGATAATGCATTAGGATGAAAGCATTATATTGATGAATGATTTTTATTGATAATTAGGATCATGTTTTTAATATTTTTGACTTTTTTTTAAATGATAATTAAACTAAAAAAAGAAAATATTTCTGTACTTTTAGTTGATTTGTTGTTTTGTGATGAATATTACAACAGCTTCAAAACACAAATGATCAACAGCCACGATAGTCTGTAACACAGTCACAGCCACCCCGCAGCGCGCCAAAAATTGTTAGTTAAATTTTTTCTTTACTATATATATAATATATTATAAAATATAAAATATATATAATTTAGAAAAAAAAACAACAAATCAATAAAACCAAGGGAGCAGTATAGAATGTCCCCGTGGTCTTTAATCCCCAACGAGGCGTTCTTGAAAAATCGATACAGTCGGAAGAGTTTTAGTTTTGAAGGAGAGAAAGGCGTTTGAGAGGAGCAAGAAGTTAAAATTAAACAATAACAACCAAACTGTTTAAGAAGAAAAACCATAAAAATTATGAAAAATATATCTAAAAAAACGAGAGCACGAATCCCGAACTAAGGGGCTAAAACCTAAAATCTTCAAAATTAACCCTACGGAGAAATTTTCACTTCTAAACTACTCTAGGGAACAAATAACGAAGAATGAAAAAGACTAGACTGAAAACGGAGTCGTTTGACCCAAAATCGATCAAGACAAAAAAACCGCACCCGAAGCCCGTCTTTAAAAGTCTAAACTTTACAAAAATGACCACTACTGCAGAAAATTTTTATATTTTTCCCTACAAACTATATGACTAAATAAAATTTTCTAAAAAAGAAAAATATTTTTTTGATAATTTTTGTATTTTTTATGAATTTTTTAAACTTTTAACTAAATTAAATTATAAAAAATACTAAACGACTTTTAAAAATTCTGAAAATTTTACTAAAATTACTTTATACTATAACTAACCTACGAAAAATAAGAAACTAAAAAGTTGCTTATAAATAAGCCCGCAAATAAGCTGTAAACAGCTTATAGGCAAAAGGGTGAAAACGTGGTTAACAGGATAAACCACTTGGTACCTTATAATGAAAAAGTTCCAAGGTCGCAGTCTGAAGTGGTGGAGTATAAAGGGGGGGGGGATGTATCAGGGTAGAGACCCGGTTCTAGTTTGCTCACCCGGTCACCCCTTGACTTCCCTCTTTTCTCTCTTCCCCTTCTTCTCTATCTTCTACTCTCTTCCTCTTTCTCAATTTCTTTTTTTTTTTCGAGAAAACTGTGTGAATCCAAAGTTGTTAAAGCTTATTGATGCTTAACAACTTTCAAAACTACAACTTTTTCTAGAAAGCTAAGAATAAGCTGAAAATGGGCTTTTTAAGTCGACATAAGCTTAACAAAGCTTTTAAGCAAAAAATGGCTAAGTCATTTGGACACTTTGGACACTTAAGCTAAAATCTAAACTGAATAAGCTGAAGAGGGTTCCTAAGCTAGCCTAAATAAGCTCTAGGGACTAAAATGTATTAACTAACTAAGCTGGAAAAAGGGCTTAAACTGAAAAGAAACTTAAACTAAGCTTAATAAGCAAAAAGGGCTTAACTGTTAACAAAGAAAGTGGGCAAATAAGCAATCACGGGCAAATAAAGCAAAACAACATATCATGTCTAAACCTGATAACCACAGGATAGGAACAATAATAACAATGAGATAAGCTAAATAATCCAAAAAGTAAATGAGAGCAACCCCTATAAAGGCCTAAGCAAAAACAGTCAAAGGGTACTTTGAGCTTAAAAAATAAGCCTAATCAAATGGCATATTTAAAGACTGAAATTAAAGGAAACTTAACAAAGTGAGCTAATGGTGGCTTTTTTAGAAAAGCCAATAACACTGCCCAAGGTGAAATAAAAAGCCAGAAAAATGGCTTAAACGTTTTACGCAACCCTTAGCCCCAGTAAAATAAGCCAATGAAAATGGGCTTAATTTACACTTATTTTAAGCTGACAAATAAGCTCAAAATAAAAAAAAAATTAAACACTAAAAGAACAACCAAAAAAAGAACTTGTGCACAAAAATTTAAGTTTATCAAAAAACAATATAAACTTCTGATATTAGAGAATGAAAAAGGGCTTTTTGTGCTTTTAAAAAGTTAACACTTAAACCTTTTATTTTGACAGCTTTGACTCACAACGTCAAATAGACCAAAGTATTATTAACAGGCTTTTTTTAAACAAACAAATGACACACTTATGTACACCCACAACTCAAGTATCCAAGTGCTTATCCAAATAAGCACTTTGGGTTTTCTTAAAATCCAACAGTTTCAAAAAGTGACTTAGAAAACCTTAAAAAACATTTTTCAAACTTAAAAACTTTTAAAAACAGACTTAGATGAGCTTAATACTTAAGCTAAATCTAACCAAGTGACAACAACCCATACCACTTCCCTTTTCGACCCGTTTTCATGTTTAACCCAAACACCTCTTTAATTTTTTAAAGATGTATTAACAAAACCATAAAAAACCAAAATTTAACCTGAACTTTTAAAAAAGACTACTACTACTTATGCACTTTTAAACAATGAAAAGATTAAAAGATAAACAAATAAGCACTTAAAATGATAATAAGCTAGTGACAGTATTTAAGCTATTTTTGACAGTTTTGGATCAATTTGCATGAAAATGAAATGAAAAGCACTAACAGGCATACTTTAGCATAAATAAACACTAATAAGCACAAAAAATAGTAATAAGGCCAAAAATAAGCTAATAACAATTCTACAGTAACTTTTAAGTAAAAATTTAAAAAAGGGAATGTACCTTTAAGTCCTTTGCACAAAACGGATAATTGAAACAATTAAGCACTAAAATCCTAATCCCAAAAGCTTATGAAAAAGCAAAAACTAAGCAATCCCAATAAGTCCTTCCCACTATTGCATAAACAACCATACTGAGTATCCAACATACAACATTACTTTTATGAATTTTTCTATTAAACTAGAGATTATCAATATAAAAACAGGTTATCAAGAGAGTATATAAATGGAAAGCTTAAAGGAATTTTAAGAGACTCTTGTAAACTTTCTAACACAAATAAAAAAATTAACTAAATTTACATTAAAAAAAAGAAGTACAAGTACATAGAAAGAACTAGACAGAAAAAAACTTAATACACTAAAACTTTTTAAAAACTAAAAACTACATACTTGCCACAAGGGGCTTACATTGCTTAAATAGTAGAAATACGAGCTAGGGTTTTGCTTGGTATCCTTGTCTTCTTGCAAGTGTGCTTTCTTGTAGACACAAACAGAGGTTATGTTTAGTTGATGAGTTGTTGACAGAGAACAATCCTACGCCTTTCAAAATTTACTGTGGATGCCCAAGTCGAAGTTATTTCAACCCAAGATGATATTTGGTGTTTATGATTGCCAACATGTGCAAAAGCCAGTGTGTTTGGGGGGGTGTCGTGTGTTATGGATGGTTGAAAAGGATTAGTAGTATGTGGGAATATCAACCTAGGAGGAGAAATACATGATTGTGGGGGGGGGTGGGGTTATATGAGTTGGCGGGAAAATTGAAGAAGATATACAGTAGTTTTGAAAAGTTAGGGTGAGGGTTTGGGAGTTTAACACAATCCGTCCCTCATGGTGATAAGGGGTGTTGCACCACACGTCCTCGTGGTGTTAATATCTTTGAGGACTTGGCAATATAACCCCCCAAGGGTTATATTGGTTGTTGCGGTACACCGTCCTTGTTATTGTTATGGTTAAGGGACAAGGCAGAATTGGCCCCTTGGTGTATTTCTTGCCCAAAATAGCAAAAGTGTCCCTCACAAGTTTTTCATTCTTTAAAAAGATTAGGGTACATAACAAGTTTTATCCCCTAAACTTAAGTTTTTCTTGACTTTTTGGCTTCAGGGTTTGTTGGGGTTGACTTTTTTTGACTTTTCTACAACTTGGTGCTTGGACTTTGACTTTGACTTTTTCCTGTTTTTCCATTCCGAGCCCGTTTTGTCGTATTTGGCTTCGTTTTTTTGTCTTTTCTTAGATATCCGTTCCTGAAATACTATTAGCAAACAAGCATATATTTGGCATTATTTAAGTCCGTTTTTTGTTTATTTTTTTAGCTCGTTATTAAAAAGGTAAAAGGTATGTGTAAATTAAACACATACCGTATCCCTTAAGGATATATTCCGATAAAGCATATTATTTGATTAATACAAGTACACCAACCATAGACCTCACTAAATAGAAGAGTGAAAACACTAAAATCACTCAATTGATTCTATGTGGTAACATGTAACTAAATCGCTCAATTGCTCGGGAGAAACAGTTGCATGGTGGGTTGGGTCGTGACGAGTATTCTATCATAATCTTGGCAAGGATACACATCTCCACCACTAAAACCAGGAGTAACAATTTTAAAGGTAAATATGGTTTTTTTTTGAAAGGCGTACAGGTTTTGATCATTCGTACAATCTGCACCAGCAAGTAACCACTAACTCCAACAAAAAGCTAAAGCACACATACACACCCGGAACGCCGGGATAGACATGTGTGTTCGATCACATCCCCATATCTGAATTTAACCCAACAGTATAGGTATGTAGAATGATATAGGTGTAAGGAACCACTAGCTTCCACACCAAAAGATCGTAAACCAACGAGGCAATCAGAGACATCAAAACATGGCCAAAACGTCGGAATAGACAAGCACGCTCAAACAAGCCTCACATTCGTGTAAAACCAGCGACTTAATCATTAGGTGAGAGAGAAGTATAAAATGTTGTTAAATAAAAATCAAGAAACAAATAGATTAAGAATTAAGATACAAGTTGCTAGACACTTATTTCCTGACCGTTGGTATGATTAAGACACAATTATTTACAACGTCTTGATCATAGTTAAAAAACAGCAACCTAAGTTGGCGTTCCCATAACGATCAACTTCCCAATCTTCACGAAACTTTTCATACTTTACAAGGCAAGTGGCGATATCTTCCACTTTTGTACAATACTCTAACATCGTTAATTTAAGACGAACAACGAATAATCGATCCATACTTAAAATCGCATCAGTAGTTGCTTTTACGAAACAATTATCTTCAAACTTTCTCTTTATTTTTTTTGTATTTTTTTTCTCATTTTTTCCATTTTTTTGCTAACTATTCTTCAAATCTCGGTGTAGTTTCACCATGTTCACCATTATAATAATTCCAGATAATTCCTTCGGTAATTCTTCGTTCTTCGGTTTCACCAATAATTGTGACGGTAGTAAAATCACATTAGTACATTGACAACTAGTATACATTCCGATTGCAATTGTAAAATTCCAACCGCACCAAATGATAGAAAATGACTCACAAAGACTTCGGGAAATACAAACTTTACACTTGAGCAACTAGCAACGTAAAATAATACTTTAATCTAACAGGTAGGTTAAGATGTAAGGGTGTAACGAAATAAATAGTTTGGTGTAAATTCCTCAAGGATTGGCTCACTACGTACTGGGTTGATCTAGTGGATCATGCACTCTAAAGAAAGAGTGGAAGGTTTAAACAACGGGAGGTTAACTAACTGGTGGTATTAGTATAAATAAACAACATGTATATGCGATTGGTTGTAACCTTAAGATTAACCAATTTAAAAACAAGTTTACTTTACTGCCAATTAAGATCCATAATACTGCATTATTGATGGTCTCGAGTAGATATACCAAGCCAAGTTCAAAAGTCTACAACATCACCAGCACACTCATATTTTGTGGATTTTGAGTAAACATTTAGAAACGGAAAGGTTAAAATTCCGCACAATACAACCAAGGGTTAATGTGTGCGGGTTATGTAACAAGTAATTTTACAAAAGTATGCTTGAAGATTTTTTTTTTAAAATTTAAGCATAATTCAAGCTTTTTATTGTGAAAATTTAGACAAGTAAACATTCTAGTTCCATCCCCCCACTTGAATTATAAAGAATTAGAATGAGAAAGTCCCCTGATATTTTGCTCGGTAGATTCTACAAGTTGAGTTTATGAGCAAGGATGTGTGTTGTAAATGCGTCTAGTTACCAGAATAACTACATTACACATAGGACTCTAGATGATCATTACTTTACCAACTTTGTCGATTTCTTTGCAGCAAGGTCTTGTGCAAAATATAGGAAAAACATGCAAAATCCTATCTCGGGTATCTACGATTAATTAAATAAGCTAAATAAACTGTACTGGAAACCAATACGCCGTATCCATAAACTGGAGTACGCCGTATTGAGAAACCTGTAAAAAGTATCTAAATACTGGTTAGTCTGTTGAATACGCCGTATCATGTACATGAATACGCCGTATTGACAGAACTCACAATAATGTTTAAAGCGCATAAAAATAATAGACTGATAACATCCAGACATTCAATACGCCGTATGGTATGGAGCGGATACGCCATTTTGATGTCTGGGAAGACAGACTCGATAAAAAAATTGAAAATACATTCCGAGTTGTCTCCCGGCAAGCACTTTTGTTTATAGAAAAGTCTTTAAGTTAGACTTGCCACAATTTAATCCCATCCTTATAAAACAACTTAGGGTCGAACGGGATGCCAAACGACACATACAAATTCTTAATAAGATTGAATAGCATCCCGTTGTTAAGGTAATTCCAAGCCACGATATTAACATTTAATTCCTTGATAAAAGTTTCAGTTTTGAAAATTTTATTAGATGTATCATGACTTGTTTTCAAAAGCTTATTTGACCTATGTGCATAGGCACCATCATCGGTATTTACATAGTATTACATTACCCCTCGAAGACTGTTTAATATTGATTTTATCATCATCATTGTCCTTATCCGATTTTGAATCATCGGGGTAAATTACGTTAAAAGGAAATAGATCATTAAAGTATAAAATGTTTTGTTCCTCTCCATCATCTTTGGACAATGATGTTTCATCTTTTAAATCAAATTCATCAATATGTTGAGGAATTTCAACAGGTCCAGTTGAGGAATCTGATTTAGACGTTAGAGCATCATTGTATACAATGGCTAAAAATTCATTCTCAAAATCTTTAAGGAAGTCTAAATCATCAAAATAACTGATCGTAGGCTCAGGTGACGGAAACGAAGGCATATTGACTTTATCATTATCATTTTTTGAATCTGTTTTAAAATCATTGACATAAATTATTTAACGAGTTTTTGTCAAAAATCACCGTGTAATCTTCATCGTCAGATTCGTCAAACGATATTCTAAAGTCAATATCATTGTTGTTAAGAGAACTTACCGTGGGTTCACAAGAGAGTGTTTTTTCAGATGATAACTCGTCATTAAAGACTATAGCTGGGAATTCGGTTTCAATGGATCTAAGGTCGTGAACGTCTTTATCGTACCAAATCTTACCGTACTTAGCAGTTTCCCAGTTATACACCTTACCATGCCGATGAGCTTTTTCTTCTTCAAGCCTGATGTATTCTTCCATAGTGATGTTCGGGCTGTCCATCCTATAATAAACTTGCTAGAAAAGAAAACCATCAAATAACTTATACGTCATATTCAGTGAACTGAATACACCGTAATACATAAACACAATGAGAAAACAAACAGGAATATAAACTATTCTAAACTACACTAATCCTAAGGGTTAGATCTAATATAATGTTAAAAACCAAAATATCAAATAATTACAAGATTAAATTTTCACTCCCCGGTAGCGGCGTCAAAAACTTGATTGTGTCGTCGTGTAGGTTGTTATTTATTATCAAGTTTTACTATTTATTTTATGCCAACTATACCTAAAACAACACTCTAACGGGCAGTGTACCCGATCAGATGTAGCTTCGTGGTAATTAGGGTGTCGATCACTGAGAGTGGAAGTTAACTCTTAATTCTACCGGTATTTTATTTACCTAGGTTTAGTACTAATCAAATCTAATTATTCTAATTAAATCTAATTAATTCTAAACTAACGCAAAGGGGGGTTTTTAGCCTGAGAGACTGGCACGAGTTTAGTTTTAACTATCCTAAAGTGATGACAAATAATGCACACAAATGATTAACAAAAGATTGAGAAGCAGTCAAATTTGAGGAAAACGTATTAGCCAGTTTAATCTAATAATATGCCTTGATTATCTATTTGTGCAATGATTGTATTAATTCATTGATGGTATATCATTCCAAAGTTAGGTGGATCTTCTCCCTAGACTCGAGGTTTGTCGTTAGTTAATCCTATCACAATTAACCTAAACCCACATAAAGCTCACACCGTTGATTATAATCTATCTAGGAAACTATATTGGTGGTTATATTGAATCCTAGCTCATGGAGGCTTTACCAACTTATTTCTTAATGGAAATTCATATACCAGTAGTCCACACCCACTTAACTACCTATGGAAATAGGATGTTATGTGTGTAGAGATTACAAGAGTTTTCCCATCAATTAGACCACTTTATAGGAACTTCATGGCTTCATAGATCTTCTGAACATCAGACTTGGTGGTAAAAAGCATACCCTAAATCATGTTTAGCGTTTGGTATTTATAGACTCTGAAAATTGGTCAATAAGGCCTATTGAAAAACTTAATACGACGTATTAGATGACTTGGCGTGAGCTCTACGAATAAAATATTCCATAATTTTCTTGAG
>BQNB010123338.1:0-20116 GCA_026074375.1 Tanacetum coccineum
AATTGATCAGTGGATGAGTTTGGTTTTGTTTTTGATGAGTGGAAGTGGTTAACATTAGATTGAGTGGTTAATATTGTGTATTGGGAATACAAAGAGTCTAATATTATTAAGAGTTAAGTACATTTTTGGTCCCTGTGGTTTGGTGCATTTTTTCACTTTTGGTCCAAAAATTAAAAAAAGTTTGGTTTTGGTCCAAAACACATAGGTTCAGTCCACTTTTGGTCCAAAAGACATAGTTTCGTTACACTTTTGGTCCAAAAGACATAGTTTCGGTTCACTTTTAGTCCAAAAATTTTAGTGCAAATTCAAGGGATTGGACTAAAAGTGGACAGAAACTATGTTTTTGGACCAAAAGTGAACTTTTTTTGAATTTTGGACCAAAAGTGAACTCGCACCAAACCACAAGGACCAAAAATGTACTTAACTCTATTATTAATTTAGAACTGGTCCAAGTTGTATGTTGGAAGTTATGTTAATAATTTAAATTAAACTCATGGTTAAAGGCTGTACCAAATCCGTACCAATTAACTTTGGTACGCCGTACCAATTAACTTTGGTACGCCGTACCAATTAACTTTGGTACGCCGTACCAACAGACTTCGGTACGCTGATTGATGTGCTTTGGAAACGCCGAATATAGCGATCCAGATCGCGATCCCGAGCGATCCGAGTCGCGATCGTACCGCGTTTCGGTACGAACGATCCGAAACGCGAAACGCGGCCGAGTCAGCGTTTCCTGTGACTTTGGGCTAAAGTAAAAAAATGGCATAACTCTTCTAAGAATCTTAGTAAACTGCTTAATACCCAAATGAGTGCTAATGATAAGTTTGGGCTTGGGTATGGGGATCACAGATATGATGGTATTTTGAGCTATGAAAATGAAGTGTTGCAGAGTGTTTTTATGAATAAAGAGAGTGGGTTAGAAAAACAACCTTTGTATGATAGGTTTGTTACAGCTGAAGGAATGCATGCAGTACCCCCACCCATGACAGGGAATTATATGCCCGCTGGACCTGATATTGAAGTAGATTACTCACAATTTACATATGGTCCAAAACAGACTCAGCCTAGTGATTCTGACTGGAGAGAAGAATGAAAGTCTGTCTTCTAACCAGTTCACAGGGGTCGCGAAGACATTTGGTGATGTTTGGTATATAACTAGTTAATAAAAAAAAGTGTTTCAGACACATACGCACAGAGCACTTGTTGCCGGCTAAAGATAATGGATATGAGCCTTACCAATCAATCAAAGCAGTATATCTTACACAAAAATCAGCCATCATTACAATAATATTGTTACGAAGTGCCGCATCGTTGCTGTTTTCCATCTCCTGCACAGCAAGAATCTCCGAATTACATTAGAAATAATGATGAAATACAAATTGCCTTTTCATATATATGAAATGTATTAACCTGAGGTGATATGTTGATCTTCAAAGATTTTTAAGAAAAAGGGTGATGAAAATAGGCTAACCTGCACAAACAGTGGTATGTAACGCTTTGCAAGTTTGTCATCAGCAAGACAAATTTTCCCCGTTGTTAACCAGGCTTGAATGTATAACGAAGGGGCAGTCTGCTTAATCGACACTGATGCATATGATGCCTTTTTAAGCTTCGGGTCAGTAATTCCTGATGTGATGATGTTATGTAGAATAGGAACAATGGATTTGATATCACACGTAGGGCAAACAATAACAAGTGATCCAATGGTGTAAACCGCAGTAACAGCTTTAGCTAACAATCTTGGCATGGTTTTTGATGATCTAAGTCCCGTTCTGGTCCCACTTGGAGGTGTAAATAAGTTACTTTCTTTGCTAATTTCTGAGGCCTTTGTCATATACTTCTCAAGAGTTTTGGAAGCTTTTGCGAGTAATTGGTGGACCCACTTGATCACGAGTGCATCAGCCTCTTCAGGGTCTTTGGCCTTTCGTTTGCACAATGTTCTGAGTGCTTTCACATGAGCATCAACCTGCCATCAAGTACATTATTGCAATTTAACACTATAAATGCATTAGAAATGAGTGGTTGACTATTCGAAACCATTGATTTTGGTCTTTCTTTGTAAATAAATCATTGTTCTTAATAATTCAATAGTTTGCCAGAAATTGTTTGGTCAAGCAAACTATATTCTCTTTTGCCATTTTTGAAAGGGCTAATTGCATAAAAGGTAACCAGCTTAGTTCATATACGCAGTAATAGTTTATGTAACCAGCTCTTTTTAGATATTAAGCATCAACGTTAAAAAAAATGATCTAACCAACATACAAAAAATGTTGATTTGAGGTTAAAAAAATGAAGATGTGGTTGTTGATGACTTAACGTTACTGTAACTTTTGACTCTGCTTTTTTGTGACATGGCGTTTAAAAATTGGTTATCTTATGTAATTACCTTAAAACCAGAAGTTTAGAACTTAGATGATTCTTTTCTGATCTAAAATACGTTGGTTGCACAAATCTTAAATCAAATTAGAGTTACATTATGCAACCAGCCCTTTCTGAAAAACATTTGTTAGTTTGCAACATAAATTTAATCATTACGATACCTCCATAGAATGCATGTTGAACTCCTCGATTCTTTTAAGCAAATTATGAGCTAAATCTGCTGCAGGTTCAGCAGGTAGTTCCACAGATACATTAGAGATTGTTTGCAAAAGCGCTACACGATTGCCAGCCCAATCAACAGAATTTGACTCTACACCTATTGCTTCTTCTTCTTCTTCAGCTGCAGGTGGACTATTGATCGATTCATGCTTGTCTAAAAGCTGCCAATGATGATATAAAAACTCCCAATCCACTGCTTTCAAGAGATAGCCAGAAACTTCGGATAACAGAAACCATGGGCCAGCTGGCGCTAACCACTTTTCTATCGGTTTGGACTCAGCTAACCACACAGACTCGGGTTTCCTGATAATATTCTGAAGTGAAATTGCAACTTTAGGCTTGAGTTTCGACTTCTTTCCAAGGTTGGTGCAAATCTTTTTGACCCATGAATTAACTTCACCGTGGCAGATTTCTTTCAGTAAACTCAATACCTCATCCTGGTCCCTTTCTAATAAATTAGCATTAGATCCAGCTCGTGAAATCTGATCCAACACCAGTTCCAAAAACAAATTCTCACATTCTTCTTGGATGCTTGTTTCATTGTCTGCTATTAGACGTGGGACCGAGTCTAACCACTCCTTAGTCACGTTTTCATCATGAAATTTCCTGAAGGTCTGCCAATAACAACAAACACATGTCATAAAATGTGTAGCCAATAAAATGTCATCTTTAGTTTTTAAAAATCAATTTGATTGGTTAAACGTTGGAAATGGACATGAACAAACCAAAACAGAATTTAATACCCAACCACGTAAATAACAACAATCAGAAAACTAATAGAACCCTACAAATTGATACCTAATTCACGAATACTTAGAGGGTGTTTGGAATTGCGTTTATACATAGATTATTTGATTATTACGTTTCCAAAACGTAATTAATTAGTTTTTTGTGTTTGGCAAATAAAGTCCAAAAATCACTTTTCTGCGTTATGTGGCCTTCAAACTGACGTTTTGGAAAAGTAGGCCATCTCATGCTTTTTGTAAACGTGGTATTCCTTTTCACTTTTAATTGCTTTTTTGCTCCTCACCCTTTGATAACGTGGCTTCCTTCTCACCTTTTGTTTCCTACATGTACTTAAGTTTTGTCCTTTTCATATAAGGTCTTTTTGATAATTTTACTACTAAAGCTTTTAAATAATCCATATGTCAAACACTTTAAAAACTGATTATTGCGATATCAAATAGCATAATCAAATCCAAACACTATGTTTCAAAAACTGATTATTTGATTATCCATTTTCAAAACGCATAATCTATTTTGAATAAGTAATTCCAAACACCCCCTTACATTCATTCTCAGTATATTCTTTTTAAAACAAACCAACATATCACTCGGTTCCGAAAAACCAATATTTAGAGATTAAAAGTAGTACACAACATGAAAGTTCATAACTTCATGATGTATAAAAGTGCCCCTTGATTATGATTTCGACATTGACACCAAGGTAGGTGGCGTGCTACAATAGTCTTTGTACCTAATTAGGTCATTTAGCACAGAGAGTAGCAAGAATAAGCGGTTGGTGTATTTACTAAGAGAAAAAATGGGAATTTATATATGTTAAAGAGCTTTATGATAAGCTAAATACGTCGTGAACTAATTATCCCTTCTCAAAATCTATATTTTCAAGCGTTTTAGTAATGATTGTTGTTGTTGTTGTATCGTGTATCATACAACAATTAACTATCATGAAACATGTGTTTTCACTACTTTAGTTCGATTGAGAGCAATACGATGCGCATAGGAATACCGATATCAGGGAGTAACTGCGAGAGCACCATATTGGATCATATACTAATACTTATCAAAATTACGCACAAAGCCTTTCGCTTCACCGAGAGGAATAAAAGCAAGAGAGATGTCTCTATATCCAATCACACTATCCCCCCCCCACTAAATAAATTAACTAGATAGAAAGATCCTTAGACATGAATTTAGTCTATAAGTCTCACCAAGTCGTCCAACGTATCTCTGTTTCGTGTTTGTCAGCCTGTATTTCGAATGAGTAGTATATGTAATCTTAAAAGACTTATGATCACTTAAGAATACTCCAACTCAATCTCTTCAAGTAAGCTATGATAAGTTGGGTTGCAAATCATCTACCCACATGTGTGTGTGTATAGTGTCTTAATCTATCGTTTAACTGCTTGATCTTGGGCAGTGTCGCATGTGGTAGTGGGGAGTGATAGTGATTAGTTAATCTTGTGACACGGGCTAGGGGTATAGTTTGATAAGCAGCTTTGTTTGTATAAAACTAACTGATTGAGATGTTTGCATGTATCAGGACGAGAGTGGGTTTGAGTTCAGTTATTGTGGTAAGTCGGTTTGAAGCTGTTGGTGATGCAGTCTCTGTTTATTCCCTTTCAGTAAGCTTGAATCTCGTATCATAAATTTAGTTAGCTCTTGCGCTACCCCACCCCCAAATACCCTTCCATTATGTGTATACACTCTTTTGGTAGAATGATATGGTCAGTGATATGATCTTCTAACTAAGTTTGTTGAACTTTGTTCTGCAGATGTTTCAAGCGTCATTAGCTTTGAATAAAAACTCTCCTACAGCATAACGTGATAATAGATAGTACTTATCTTTTCCTCTCTAAAAAAAGATTGTAGTATATGAGATAATTGCTTCATTTCCCTATATGTTCGGCCTATGGCATGGCCTCTGTACCTGTGTAAGTACTCATGGCTTAAATCAGATCTTTTTATGCTGTTATGTTTGCTTATGATTGAACCCACCGCCACACAATTAAATATGTTAATGTTGAAATTAGTTGTTCTAACAATATTCGGGCATTTTAAACAATTAAGTTAAGGGTTGCACATGATAGAACTTATGTCGACAAATTTTGCAAGTTTTCGGGTCTTATCATTTTCTCATGTATTGTATGTGTATCTTATCATGGTTATCACAAATGGCCAAATTATATAAGGTCAATCAGAGAGCAAAAATATAAGAAAAAACACAAAACACAAATCAAAGAAGATTTATCTAATTTCACCTTAAAGCAACGACAGTGTTACTAATGCTTATGCCTATTGATCTTTTATATATTTGCTAAACACATAGGTGAACTCAATATAAGATTACCTTTTTTGGATACATGCTTGTAAATAAGCAAGTTCGAATAAGCAGGTTTGTACCAACTGATTATGACATTACTAAATATACACTTTCAACTTTCAAATAATCGAACTTCAAAATAACTGAATCAAAAAATCGAAATTTACTAAATTCTAATCAAACAATTACCTAATTAACTTTCTAATAACATAAAAACAACATAATTAGGACTCTCGCCGTTCAAATGAGCAACAAATCAATCACTCCTCAATTTGGGAACTTGTTTTATTGACCGGAGATGAATGTATCGGTTGTTTTGTTGGAGCTCCGATTTAGGGATAAGAGAATAGAAGCCCATGTTTTGAAAAAAATTACTTTTTAGCCCATAATTATGAAAGAATAGCATTATAGCCCATGTGTATTTTTAAGTTTTTTTCATATGTGAGAAGTAAAACGTTTTTTAAAGATTTATTAGGCAAATTAGGAAATAATTAGGTTTAATTTAATATTTAAAACCTAAAAAAATCTTACTAAATAGAGTATGACTTAATTTTTTTGAAATACAAAAGTCCCACTTGATGTTTTGCCTTATTATATAAAAGATTGTGGAGTACCTAAGGGGTGCCTAAAGAAAACCACAAATTCTGAAATCTGGTGTCTCAAGAACTGAGTATTTGGAGAAGTACAAAGTTTCTGATATACACTTTTTGATAAATCAAAAACTACTTGGACGATGGTTCTGGCCTTCCACACCTTGAGGTATTTCTTATTATGGGGATGTTTGTTTCGGCTTATATGTAGGCTTATGAGCTAATTTGATTTCACCTTATATTTCATAAGCCCCAACTTTCTGGCTTATTTTCAGACTTATATAAGTTTATCACATCGAAATAAACTTATACAAGCCCACAAGTCTCAAAATAAGCCGGAAAATTAGGGCTTATGAAATATAAGCCGAAATCAAATAAGCTCATAAACCCCAATATAAGCCGAAACAAACACCCCCTATTGTGATCTATTATCAACCAAACACAATTGTATATCTTATAAGCACAACTAAGTAGCCTAGTGGTAGGGATGGTGACCCGCTCGTTGAATTTTAAAAGAAATAAGGGGAAAAAAAGAGTTCATTGTAGTGATAGGATTGGTATAGACTTGATTGCTACTCACAACTTTAAAAGTTGCGGCGAGTTTTGATAATAATAAAATGTAGTAAAAGGGGTCAAAATATATCAATTCTTGCTTTAATAGTTACTCTAGAGTTATAGTTATTAGATTATAGTTAAAAGGAAGAGAGACTGGTATATGGAAAAGTGTGAGATTTTGGATGTTCTATATTCAAACTACTTTGGACAGTAGTTGAGACTGCACTTCTTTCTCATTACTAAAACTTAAACTATAACATCAATAAGTGATCTAATATGCTATAAAGTTATGTTATCTTAACCCGATTGTTGGAGTTATGTTATATATGAGGTAACCGGGGATGTATTTGGTTAAAATAAAATCATTTAAAATCTCCTTCCGTTGCCCTGAACTTTATTTCTTCAATGTTATCCACTAAGTAAACTTATGAGTAGCCATTACATTGAAGAAATAAAGTTCAGGATTTTATTTTAACCAAATACATTTCCGGTTACCTCATATATAACATAACTCCAACAATTGGGTTAAGATAACATAACTTTATAGCATATTAGATCACTTATTGATGTTATAGCTTAAGTTTTAGTAGTGCGAAAGAAGTGCAGTCTAAACTGTCCAAAGTAGTTTGAACCTAGAACATCCAAAATCTCACACTTTCCATATACTGGCTTCTCTACCTTTTAACTCTAATCTAATAACTATAACTCTAGAGTAACGATTAAAGCAAGAATTGGTCTATTTTGACCCCTTTCGCTACATTTTATTCTTATCAAAACTCGCCACATCTTTTAAAGTTGTGAGTAGCAATCAAGTCTCTACTAATCCTATCACCACAATGAACTCTTTTTTTCCTTATTTCTTTTAAAATTCAACGAGCGGGTCACAATCCCTACCACTAGGCTACTTAGTTGTGCTTATAAGATATACAGTTCTTTTTAAATTCAACGAGCGGGTCACCATCCAAATGAAGGAAATAACCAACCAACAAGAAATGAAAAAAAAACATAGGGGGCGTTTGTTTTGGCGGGGTTTATGAGCTTATTTGATTTCGGCTAGTATTTCATAAGCCCCAATTTTTCAGCTTATTTTGAGACTTGTGGGCTTGTATAAGTTTATTATAGTGATAAACTTATACAGTATAAGTCTGGAAATAAGCCAGAAAATTAGGGCTTATGAAATATAAGGCTAAATCAAATAAGCATATAAACCCCAATATCAGCCAAAACAAACATCCCCATAGTAAGAAATACCTCAAGGTGTTGAAGGCCAATCAGAGCCATCCCCCAAGTAGTTTTTGATCACAATAAAACAAAGATATTAATTTTGTATGTCGTCCCTCAAACCCGGAACAATATTGTTATCAGCTATAACTAGTGCGGGGTGGGTTAAATAAAGATATTAATTAAAAATGAAACCCTCATTTGTTAATTATTAATTGAAATTGGTGAGTTAAATAAAGAAATTAGGGCTGACGTGGATACCTGGTTTGTGAAGAAACGAGAGAGAGAAAGAGATGTGAAATTTGGGGAAAAAATGAGCAGGAAATAATAAATCCCTCTCTCACTTTCGCCTCATTTTCAAATGGAAAATACTACATCCACAAAATTTTTACAAATAAAGTTCCACAAAATGACTTTTCAAATACCACCCAAAATTTGTAGCTTATTCTAAAGCTTATTGTGGCATAATAAATTTATATAAGCCGAAAAGTTTGAAAATAAGCCTCAGCTTATGAAACAAAAGCGCAAAAATCAAATAAATGAGTGTTGTGATTGGTGGGGTTGTGTATGTGCGGATCAAACCTTATGGTTTTCAAAATTTTCACTTCCCGAGTACCACTTAATGAATGAAAGGATGATGACGTTTACTTCTTTGTTTTGTCACGATCCACTGGTCGAATATCCCGAACCTTTTCTTCCTCGTCTTCGAGATCATTGAGATTAAAACCACCACTCGATGTGTCGTGTGAGATGGTTTCCAGTTGTAGACGTCTTGGATTTTTTATGTCTTTTTTACACTTTTTTTTATGGGGACCGCCTCTTCGACAGGAGAGTCGTCTTCAACGGGTACAGATGGACCATTCGAACCTTGAAACGAAGAATAATTTTCATTACCCAAAAACGGATCCAAATCCTGTACATACTCAACATTTAGGCGGCTAACCGGAGAATAATGTTCAGAAGCTTGAATTGGTACGGTGGTGGTGACTCGTGTTACATTTATGGATGATACATTTGAGATTGTTGTCGTTGTTGGTACATTGTTGGTTAAATGAAGGTTGGAACAGTATTATTTTGAATAAAATGTTGTTGTAGTTGGAACAGATTAATGAGTGGTGAGTGACCGGTCAAACAAAAAATTGAAATATGGTGTTAGAACGTTTTGTTGACGTCGGGTTTTTGAAAGTTTTTTTATGACATTATATGAGATGAGAATATTATAATAAGATTGTTTGAAATTGTGTATAAAAATGAAAAGTAACAGAGTATTTATAGGATAAATGAATTAATTTTTTTTAATTATTAAATGACCAAACGGTCTAATTTTTTACCGTTGTAGTTGTACTTTGTGCCCAACGACTCGGTCTTATTTTCGAGCAACTTCTTGTTTTTGCTATAGGACGCGTCGGGTGAGAGTTAGATCGAGTCCTTGGACCAAGCCATAACGGCTGGTCTTATATGCTTATACGGAGTAACACTTTAACAAAACTAACCAAAACAATATTCTTTTACCCAAACACCCATAAATAAATGGATACTACATGCTACCGAGTAGTACTATTTTGAAACCAATAAACATCTGCAAACTACTTGACGATTATACCTAAAGAGCAACTTCGAACACTATGTGAACCTTACAACCTGACCTACTTATTTAAGTCTCTGAATAGTTACTAGAGTAGCTCCTAACAATTACAAAGAAGTGAAAGAACAATCCTTAAACTTTGCAGCAGGCTTTATGCAAGTTGTTAAGTGTAACGCCCCTTCCAAGACTCGATAATATTTATTTTTTTCTTTTATACAAAAGACCTTACCAAATCTGACTTTCAGTCACTAATATGGTATTCTGTTATACATCGACTAACAACTAGACTTGAAAGTATTTTTAATAAAAAGTAGACTTGAAAACCTTTTTGTCCATAGGTTGCACGAAGCCTAATGAGCCACGATTGATTTTATACAAAATAAACAAAGAGACCAAAATCTGCCAAACCCTTTCGTGCACTAGAAGACCCCTCATGTGCATTATTTTCCTACAAGACCCCTGTTCTGCACTTAAGGACCCCTCTTGTGCACTAATATCTGCAAAACACTTCAAGTGCACTAGCATCTCATTAATTTCGTTTTTGTAATCTTTAAGAAGGATTCTAAGGCATTCCATGAGAGATCCTGTAAGTGGGTTGTTCTTGCTCTCGAGTAAACGTTTTAGTTCTATGAACATTGGGATTGTGTTTTGGATTTGGGCTTTCTTGACTGCTTTAGTTACTCGTCCTTTGATAGCATTTTCTGCATATTCTTCTTCCATTTCTGCTGATTCTAGTGATGATCCTTTGTTGGTTGGAATTTTCATTTCTTTACAAGAAAGTACCCGAAATGTGTCCTCTAATTTGGAAAAAACTAACACGGTCATTATATCTACAACACTAAATTCTTCATCCATTATGCTCTTAAGATCCATGAAAACTGATCATCTGAATAACTTATGGTATGACTAATTAGCAAGGTTGATTATGGTTTCATACTCCGACAAGACACCTTCTACTATTTTCGATTGAGGTTTAACAGATTAAAGTTTTGCAATTTTTTATACCGTTCCAAATTGTTTTTAGGATTTTGACATACATAACTTGTTCTCTGCGTTAGAAAGGCAGATAAGCAGGAAATGTGTGGATAGAAAACTGGTTTTCTGCTTAATCAATTGTTTCACCAGATTTGCAGCTTGTTTAAGAAATAATAATAATAACCGAACACATTTTAGGTGGCATTAAAATTGAGACGTGGTTGTTGACAACTTGACATTACTGTAACTTTTGGCTATGTTTACTTTTTGTGACATGGCATTTGGAAATTGGTTATCTTGTGTAACTACCTTAAAACAGTTTAGAACTTCGATGGTTCTTTTTTGATCTTAGGTAACACAAATCTCAGAACTTCGATGGTTCTCTTCAATTCCCTTTACTTTCTTAAAAATAAACTTAAAAACACAAAAAACATTCTCTTTTTTCTTTTTCCTTTCAAATTTTAACTCAAGAACACAGTGCAAGTGAGGCAAGCCTCACCTTTCATCCTCATTCATGTCACCAAGTGAGCACTCACCAAAGAGATTCGAAAGAATGATGAAAAGAAGAGAGGATGCTATATTAGTCAAGCGCACTCACTCTAACGGTGTACCTTTTGCATGATGGGTCAGCGAGGAAATGGGAACAGCGGCTTAAGCCATTATGTGTAGGCACTTTCCAGAGGTGGAATCTTCTAGCTCTTCTTATTTGACCCGAAACCGATCGAGTGACTCGTCTTTTGTATGTTGATGAAAATGTGGGCCCTTTTTTGTTTTATTGTTTTTTATTTGGTTTGTGAGTGTTTAAGAGGTATTTAGTGGGGTGTATCCGTATAAAGTGAGTATTTTAATATAATGTGAGGAAAATGTGATTAAAACGGATGAAAGGTGAGAGAAAGTGAGGGGAAGTGAGAGAAGAAATAATGTTGAGTTGACACTGATGTGTAAGATGAGGGGTAGTGACTAGTACCTTTTTTTTAACGACTGATCATATATAGCAGAAAAGAAAGGAACTAGCAAGAAGCTAGAAGCCACAAAAGTACTTACAAAAACAAAGAAACGAAAGTAAAAAGGAACAAACACTCGGGACTTTAACTGCGAGGGAGACTAAAGGGATGAAAAAACTTTTGGACAGAGGCCGATCACTCGGTTTTCACTCTGCCAAAAGAAAAACCCCCCACCACGGAGGCCGAGCCACCGGATTTCACTCCAGGGTGGATTTTGAAGAATCCTCAAACAAGCCCCGACACCACAAACCCCAACTACACTAAAAGCACCCCGAAAAGACATTACAAGGAAATAAGATGTGGGTTTTTCAACCAATCATTCCAACCGAACGAATATTTACTCCTATAGCGACACCAATAGAAAGAGTTACTTGAAACTTCATCGAACAGAAGCGCCTTCACAGGACTCTTGGTATTGAAGAGGATCTTATTTCGGAACAACCATAAATACCACCAAGTTACGAAGAAAACGCCTTCTAGCATCTTTTTGTTATTTTGAGGAAGACGAACGTTATCAAACCATATTTCCTAGTCGTCAAAGGATTCCAACTCTACGTCATCAATACACCACCAGCGTGTAATAAGCTTAATTTACCAACGTCCCTCGCCATTACAAGAAAAGAACAAATGAGAAGTCGTTTCCACTCCTTTACCATAGATTGCGCATAGAATGGAGTAGATGCAAATTCCCCTGCATGAAATATTAAATCTAGTAGGGAGAGAGTTAGTCATAATCTTCCATGTATGGATGTTAATTTTGATAGGGATGAACTTGTTCCATCTCGTTTTTAGCTCAACATTAGGAAGGAATTTTCTTAGCAATCTGTTACGAATCCGTGACACGAAAATCCCCCGTACTTTCACTAACTCCAAAACCCATACGATCATTCGTTCAAGCTTGAGAACAACACCCTTTAAATCGTCCTCCAACCTGACAAGCTGGTCCAACTCATTACCACCTCTAGGGTTTCTGCGGAATGAGGAACAAATGCTAGAATGAGACAATTTCGTACCAACAGAAATCAGCTTACATGATTCAAGAGCATATAACCGTGGGTATTTAGTTTTAAGAATACCGTCTGCACACCATTTGTCCTCCCAAAATCTGGTCTTCTCCCCATTTCCCAGCTTAATACTAATAAGACTCATAAAATCAATGCCTTTTTGACCCAAATTATTCACCTCTTGGATAATGCTCGTCCAGCAAGATCTCTGGCCACCTTTTATAGATGTCCCAATCCTACCATCAACTCCATGTAAGGCTTGAATGACTCTAGCCCATAACGTATTCTTTTGAGTAACAAAACGCCAAACCCATTTTAACAAAAGACCTCTATTCATCGCGTAAAGACTCGATATGCCCAACCCTCCTCTATTCCTTGCCAACATGAGCTTTTTTCCATTCCCAAGACGCTTTTTTACTCTTTATATCATGTCCATTAAAAAAATGACTACGAAGAGATTCAATGTAATTCAACACTCCCGCCGGGGCTTTAAATAACGAAAAGTGATATAAAGGAGTAGAACTTAGTACCGATTTGATTAAGGTAAGGCGACCTCCAATAGAAAGTGTGTTCATTTTCCATTTAGATAATCTCATCTTGACTTTATCTACCGTTTCGTTCCACAAGTGTTTCCGAGACATATTCCCTCCCACAATTGATCCCAAATAAGCAAATGGGGTTTTGAACACAAGACATCCCAGTTTATCGGCAGCTCTATTCACCTTTTCGTCATCCACATGAACTCCCATAATTTTGCTTTTACTCATGTTTATACGAAGCCCGGACACCTTATAAAAACAATCAAGAACATGAACAAGAGTTGTAATATTGCTCTCACACCACTGTCCAACAAAGACCGCATCATCCGCATAAAACATATGAGATAGATTGACCATATCTCCACCTAATTTGATCCCTTTAAACATACCCTCGTCCACAATACGTTGGAAAGACAAATGAAGACTTTCCATGATTAATATAAAAAGAAAAGGGGAAAGAGGATCACCTTGTTTAAGACCTTTACCGTATTGAAACTCTTCCGTAGGACAACCATTCACAAGAATCGAACCTCTCGAGGAGTTAAGACAACATTGAATCCATTTGCACCACTTGTCACCAAAACCAAATTTCCTAAGCACTTCATCTAAAAAATCCCATCTAACCGAGTCATATGCTTTCTCAAAGTCGACCTTGAAGAAAAGCGCTTGTTTCTTCTTCACTTTACACCATTGAATAACTTCATTTAAAATGAACGGTCCGTCAAGAATCTGTCTATCCGCGATAAAAGCCGATTGCACTTCGTTAACAATATCATCCAAGACACCCACGAGACGGTTCGCCAAGATTTTGGCAATAATTTTATAAATGCTACCAACCAAGCTGATGGGCCGAAAATCTTTGACATAATTAGCGTTAAGAGATTTTGGAATCAAAGCAATAAAAGATGAGTTGCAACCTTTCGGGATGTCAGTATGCAAGAAAAAATACCTAACAGCGTCATAAACATCGTTGTGGATAAGATACCAGAAATGCCGAAAGAATCCGAAAGTGAATCCATCGGGTCCCGGAGCCTTCTCCGTACCACAATCCCAAACCGCCTTCTTAATCTCATCATTGGAGACCTCACATTCTAACCCCCGTAACTGAGCTTCCGAAATCTTTTTAGGAAAGTCCATAAGAATGCTCGCATCCTTGTTGTTAGGAATAGAGAACCGAGCACTAAAATGATCGTAAAACTCTTTTTTTACATGTTCAGGATCGTCAACCCAAACACCGTCTACCATAACCCCCCCGAACCCCTGAACTAGATCGTTTTTTATCTAACATACCATGAAAAAATTTAGAATTCTCGTCCCCTTCAATGGCCCACTTAATTTTAGTTTTTTGAGCCAATTCTTTAGCAAGAAGTCCGTCAATCTTTTGCATTTTGTTAACAATCTCCGCTCTTCTGAGAACATCCTCCTCTCCCCCATTACCACTATCAATGATGTCGTCAATGTTCACAAGATCACGAATGCATTGATCTTTGTCCTTTTTAGTTCCATTTTTAAAAGAAGCATTCCATTCCCGAATTTTACTTTTAACAAATTTAAACTTACCCATAATGTGTCTTTATAGCATTAACATCCTTAACCACATAAGACTTCCAAGCATCTTCAACAATCTTATTAAATCCTTCAATATCCAACCAATAATGAAAAAATTTTAAGGGAGTGGGACCATAATCAACATACCTTTCCCGAAAGGAGATAGGGCGATGGCCGAAATTATCGATCAAGAAATGGCAGTGATATTCGGACTATTATTGATCAAATTCTCGGAGACCAAAAACCTATTAACTACTCAATTTTTTTTCGCCTGATTTATGACAATCACCACGTATAAGTGGACATCCACCAAGAAATAATCTCGAACCAAATCCAGAATCCGTAATAAAAGAATTAAATCTTTGAGCTCCACGAGCATTAAACACCGAACCATATCTATCAGATTGGACTCTAACCTCATTGAAGTCCCCCATAATGAGACCTGCCCTTTCCATCTAGTAATCTCGCATTGCAAATAATCCCATAACATGAACTTTTCCTTAATATCGTGAGGCGCATATACCACACCAATAAGAAGGTTCTGACCTGTATGACACCATTTCCCCCTAATCAAAACGAAAGAATCCGAAATCGTGACACTATCTTTAACAAAAAAATTAGGATCCCAAATACACAAAATACCACCCGAGTTTCCCACAGCCTCACTATGAACGTAATCAAAAGATAAATTACCCCAACATGTTCTGACACATTTAACATGCATATCATTCATCTTCGTTTCTTGTAGAGCAAGAAAGTTCACCTTATGTTTATTACACAACTCCTTAACCCAATCTTTTTTAGCCTTTTGGGCTAGGCCTTGGATATTTAAAGATAAATAATTCATCTAAAAACCTCCTCCACTCCTTTTGCTTCGATAATCTCGGCAATATTTGACGTGCATCCCTCCATTTTGTATCCCATAACCGTACCAACTTTAATCACCTCTTCAAGAACAGCTAATATTGAACCACCAGTACGTGGTAACTCGGATTTTTTGAAATGACCAGATGAAATTGAGTTGTCACCACTTTCGACAGACTTCTTTGGAGGCTTACCATTCTTATATGATCCAACTCTATCAGTATGATCATCCAAGTTTACATTCTCTCCTCCTGCATGCATATTTTCCACATCATAATTCTCTTTAGGAGAGAAACCAGGGGGAATTGCATACTCCCTTCTGACACAGCTTCAATCTTATCCTTTTTATGGAGTAAAGGATAAATCTTGAAAGGGTCCTCCGATATGTTTGTATCCTGACCAATTTCACCTTCCTCCTTATTAGATTTCTCTTGTTCGTCTACTGGCCCGTACACATTCTGATCTCTCTCACCTTCCTCCTTGTTAATATCCTTTTGATCGTCTAATGGAAACATCGTCTCCGAGATCCTCTCTACATCATTATCATCATCAGATATATTCGAATTCTGTTCATTTAGACCTTCGAATTTCATGTAATTATCATCCTGCTCTTCATCTTCAACTTCATCTTGAAAATCTGGCACCCACCCCGGTGTTTCATTAGCCCTAATCCAATATAACTTCCCCTTGTGTATAATTTTGAATTCCTCCGATATACTTCTGACCATCTTCGTGTGAATGCATAGTCTCTTGGAATGATAACATGTTTCTTCCTCGTCATCGACATCCAACAGCTCACCCCACTTGGTAGCAATACAGTTAAACGTTTTACTCGACCACAGCTTGAAAGGAATCCCTTCTACCTCCACCCATGCAATCCTTTTCATCAATTGAAAATCCAAAGATGCTGCCCTAATAACCGAAAACCAAGATCCAATGCTAACATTATCCTGGAACATCTTCATCGTTTCCTTCGAGGTGAATTCCAACATAACCCAAAATTCTCCCAAGTATTGTATTTTAACATCCGTAAACCCCTCGTTAGATATTGTCATCTTGAGGTGTGCCAAGGATGCAAACTCTTTCACCCTGCCCATAAGAAAGTGCGAAAGATCCCTTGAGATCAAGCAGTCGTCGTCCAAGACCATGGTAGGTTGTGTTTTTTCGTTCGCAGCTCCCTTTTTTTCCTCCCCTTTCACAGCCCTAACATAGGAATTCCCCAGACCAGCATTATGATCTATGGATTGCTTAATAACTTTTTCAATCCCACTGTTATTTGCTCTCATGTTATTATCTCTAAAACCAACATTCGCCTTACCTCCAGCATATGCTCCATTATCATTATTTCTTTTAAACCTAGCAATGTTAGCCTGAAGTTTGTGTCTATCGATCCATACCGTGCATAGATTACTCACCAACCTTTCCACATTAAACACATTTATAAACCGAACGAAACCAAATCTCTTACCATTCTTCGCTCTCTTGTTTGGAATGAATGAGTCCACAACGTGCCCATATATTTTGCATGAATTAAACAACTCCTTAGCAGAAATCGTCTCTGGAAAGTTCGTAATGTAGATCGACGTGGCAATCTTAGCAAGATCATCCTCTTTGGATCTATATGTTCCCATCACAAACAGCAACACCAAATATAAAACAAAAAAAAGAAATATTAAAAAATTTACTATTTCTTGATTTATAGCTTCTTATATATATCATTTAAAAAGTCAATGTTCGGTGACCCGTCTAGTACGGTTTGGTTTCGAATAATAATTAGCGTTTGACTTTTGTTTTAGGGGTTGGGGAAGGGTTCTTTTGTCATTCAAGTTGAAATATACGATGGTTCATGCACTAAATAAGTCTTAGGGCCCGTTTGGTTGGCACCCATAGGTTTTGGATTTGACTTTAGATTGTAAAAACACTCGTTTGTTTCAAAACCCAACAATAAAAAATGGGTATCATGCTCAATGGTCCCACACTTTTACAATCCTAATACATTAGGTGGGTTTTCATTTTTTGTGGGCCCGGTTTTTCATATTCTCTCTATCTCTCTCTTATAACAATTTTATTTTTCAATTTAATAAAATTTTAAAACATTTTTTTAATATTTAATAATATATTTTCTCTCTCTTTATTTATTTTTATCAAATCCAAATCCAAATCTTAATCCTAAACCCATCTACAAACCAAACGGACCCTTAATATTTTCTGATTTAATTGCAATGATTAATCTTCAAAAGAATAATAATTCTAACTAATTTTTGATCATATTTTATTTTAAAGACTTATTCCATTCTTTATAAAATAATAAGCTAAATAGTGAGTCATCATAGTTTTAAAATCTTTTGAACTCTCGAATCATTTTTTTTTTGTAATTACTTGTAGCAAGATTCTTTGAAACCAGAGTCAAAAGTTATTCTACAAATGTTACTACATTTCAAATAAAAAGTTATTCCAAAGACATACCCATAACTCCATAATGTCTTATCTAACAATACTACAAAATGTAAAATGTATACTTAACTGATTTTTCGAATTTTTTTTAAGACACGTATATCATCAATCTTACGTTGTCTTATATACAATTTCAACAACATTGGAGCCGGCAACCTCAGAAATATTTTCGACGAGATTTAAACTCACAACCTCTTGTTTGGCTGTCGCATTCAAATTACGATTAGGTCAAAAGACTTGCGTAAAACAGAAAGCAATTATGATAATAATGAATAATGTCATAAAGTATGAATAAAGATCGAGTGGCTAATGGTTATCTTTGACTAGTTTTATAGTATATATAAACTGATCAGTGGTCCTTTTGATTGATTTTGCTTGTTCACTAAAGCTTGATCTTCAAAAATAGCAAAGGCTAAAGATGTATTTTGTGACATGCTTTTGATGTCCGAGTAGAATTTCAACTCATTGCTAAGCAAATAATTGATTTTGATTGTGGTTTGATCTAGAACTTATCAGATATTTCAGTTTTAGAAAAGAATTAACCCCATGAAAATGTAATTTACTTGCCACTTACTCCCTCCGTCCCTAAATAAGTGTCAACTGTTGACTTTTAAAGTCTTTTTTCATTAAATTTGATCTTAAATTATTTTGTTTGTGTTATAAAATATTTAAAACCCAATCAATTCATATATTTTGCATCAAGTATTATATAACACAACAATAAATAGTTAAGGTCAAAGTTGCTAAAAAATGACTTCAAAAGTCAAAAGTGGACACTTATTTAGGGACGGAGGGAGTATTATATAGTTTTGTGTAATCATTTAATTTTGTTTTTTATGTAACTTACTTTTGAAGCCGGATTTTTTGGCGTAATGAGTGACCAGTTGTGTGTATTAATTGATCATTTCACACTTCAATTTACACCCTCCTATTTAAGCGGGGAAAGGGCGAATCGATCAAATACACCTGATACACCAAAAAGATAAAGTTAAAAAGTATGTTTCGTGAAAAAAGATTGATAGCCACACAAAACCATAGAAAGTGACATGTAAACTACATTTTTGTACAATTAGCCTTTTAAAAATGTAATAGAAATGAAATGTGTCGAAAGTTATGTCAAAAATGTCGTTAGTCGTATACTATGACCATCATAACTTCTATGAAAAAATACAAAAAAATAAATAAATTTGACGTTATTCTCAAAAGAGCAGACATTACCCGGTTTAATTATGTGATCATGGGTTCAAACATCATGTATTTGTAAAAAGGATCAAAACCGTGATCGATAAAAATAACAAATGCTTGCTTTTTTAGAGAAGCAAATGAGTTGGATTGATTATATTCAAAGAAGCTTAATAAACTCAAGCAATTGAATATTACTTCCTCGTTTAACATTCACTAGTTATTTAATTGAAATATATTCTTTTTCTGATTTTTTTTTCTAGAACACCTCAAAGCTATTGAAAAAAATGGAACATGAACATGACCCTAACAGGCAACAGCAATACAGATTGCATGCTCAAGAAAATCATGTTTTTCATTTCCTTTAGAAAAGAAAAAAATATATATATGTAAATATATATACATAATATAAAATTATAGATACCAATTATCATTATTGTAACAGTTCCTCTTTGCCTCTTTGAAATTCAATACCATTTTCAAAAATTTGGTATACAAGTCTCCAAGTTTTTTCACAATGGAAGATTTCCTTTTAAAAACGGGTGAAATGATGTGTTTTTTCCTGCTCAAAAGGGCAAAGCTTTTAACTCAGATGTACGCGACCTCACTGGGTTAATCTCGACATTGTTTCCTATCATTCGCCGGCAACACTCAAATGTACACACTTAGCAAGTTTGAACCATTAAACTTTTATTTGAAAGTTAAAGATCTTACCACTAAGTCATTTGATGGTGGTCGAAGATTTCTCTTTAAGAACTTATAAAAATTCTAATATTTATAATGAAAGTTTAAAACGTACATGGGAAACAAAAGAACGTCGTCTTTTTTCTCTTTAAATTATAGTCGTAATCCTGAAACAAGTTCACATTTTCTTATTGATTGATGGGTTTTATGACTAAACTTCTGCACCTATTTGGGCTTATATTCATA
>BQNB010123339.1:1781-20116 GCA_026074375.1 Tanacetum coccineum
TATATATATATATATATATATATATATATATGAATTACATATACATAATACGTACACAGAATATTACGTACACGACATTTGAAACTACGCAAAGTTTCCAAATGATCTCATTTCAACTAGTACCATGATTCATCAATCATGTACTTCAATCCCATACACATATCTCTCACAAAACACATAAAACACATAAAGAACACACATAAACGCTTCAAATAAATTCTAAAAAAACTGACCAACCGGCTCAAACCACGGTTGTCATAGTATCCCCTCCTTTAGGAAATCTCATCCCGAGATTTAACCAAAAGGTTCAACTTTATCATTACCAAACAAATAATCAAGGATACTTATCTTTCAAGTAGTCCTCCCATACCCATGTTAACTCAAAGTTACGCTTTGAATTCCAACTAACTTTAACTATTGGAATCTTACTACTAATAACTTTGCTTACCCACACAAATATACGAATAGCAACATAACAACTATAAACGAAGAGAAACATCCAACTACATAAACCTCGTCCGTCCTCGAGGAAATTCCTCAAAAATCTTAAGTTGTGTAATAACGTGATTCATATCTTAATCCCGTAACTCATCAAACAAGAACTGTTTTGAAATTAAGATATGAGTTCATACGAGCTCATATCTCTCACAAAACACATAAAACACATAAAGAACACACATAAACGCTTCAAATAAATTCTAAAAAAACTGACCAACCGGCTCAAACCACGGTTGTCATAGTATCCCCTCCTTTAGGAAATCTCATCCCGAGATTTAACCAAAAGGTTCAACTCTATCATTACCAAACAAATAATCGAGGATACTTATCTTTCAAGTAGTCCTCCCATACCCATGTTAACTCAAAGTTACGCTTTGAATTCCAACTAACTTTAACTATTGGAATCTTACTACTAATAACTTTGCTTACCCACACAAATGTACAAATAGCAACATAACAACTATATACGAAGAGAAACATCTAACTACATGAGCCTCGCTCGTCCTCGAGGAACTTCCTCAAAAACATTAAGTTGTGTAATAATGTGATTCATATCTTAATCCCGCAACTCATCAAACAAGAACTGTTTTGAAATTAAGATATGCGTTGATACAAGCTCAACGTCTTTAAAAAAATATTTAACACGATTTTAGGTTTACTCGAAATTTTAACACCACTCAAATAACTCCCGATACTCAGCTCATCGTGTAATCTCAACCGATAAGCTACAGGGCCAATCCTTTCAAGAATCTTAAATGGTCCTATATACCTAGGTGCCAACTCACCTTTCTTACTAAAACGTACTACACCTTTCCAATGTGAGACTTTCATCATAACATTATCACCAACACTAAACCCTAAAAGTTTCATTTCTACTATCATCTTAACCCTCTTGACGATCTTTGGCTTTCTTAAGCCTTTCCTTAATCATGACTACCTTAGTTGTCTCTTGTTCTAACTCAAGTCCAATCATCTTACTTTCTCCAATCTCAGCCTACAAAACAGGCGACCTACCTCTTCTTCCATACAATACCTCTAATGAAAACTCGTCGAATACTCGAATGATAACTATCTTTGTAGGAAAACTCACCTCACGGAAAGTGAGTATCCCAACTACCACCAAATTTCTCACACAAGCTCTAAACATATTTTTCCAACGTCCGAAAAGTACGCTCACTCTGACCATCAGTCTATGGATGGTAGGCAGTACTCATACCCACTCGTGTTCCTAACGACTTCTACATCCCTTTCCCAAAACCTCAATATACATTCCATCTTTATCAGGAATACTCGACACGCGCACTCCATGTCTCGCAACTGCCTCATCTACATACAACCTTGCCAACTACTCCATCTTATATTCTTTTCGTATTGCTAGAAAATGGGATAACTTAGATTTACTATCCATAGTTAATCTTTCCTTTTCCATTTCCAATCGGGTATCTCAGGTTGTAGTAACAACCTGAAGACCTTTGATGCTCATCTTCTACTTCCAATCGCGCTTAATACTTACTAACGCCACCAGCTATATCCTTCCTCATACTCGGCCACCAATTCGTATTCCTAAGATCATATTACACCTTACTCACTCCAGGACGAACAGAATACTTCGTCGCATGCGCCTCTTCCACAATCAAAGTCCTTACATCGCCTACCATAAGAATCCAAATTCTATCCAAAAATTATAACCCACCACCATCTCTTTTCTCCATTTATTAGTC
The DNA here is from genome assembly GCA_026074375.1 of Tanacetum coccineum. Lineage (NCBI taxonomy): Eukaryota > Viridiplantae > Streptophyta > Magnoliopsida > Asterales > Asteraceae > Tanacetum > Tanacetum coccineum. The sequence goes on from BQNB010123339.1 coordinate 4,001, forward strand.
TAAGCCACGTAACATCTCTATTGACGCGTTCTCTAGTTTAGACGTCTTAACCTATACCACTAACATCTCCTCTCTAATCTCAGCTTGGATCGTCATACATATATCTCAAACTCGTCTTGGCTTCACTCCTCCTTTCTTACTCCATGCATCAACAACTACGTTCGCCCTTTCCCAGATGGTACTTGGTCTCGCAATAACAACCCCTAAATAACTCCATCCATCGTCTCTGCCTCAGGTTCAATCCTTCTGATTGAAAATGTGTTAGAGACTTTTATGATCCGTATAGATCACACTCTTCGTCTCGTACACATAATGCCTCTATCATTTTAGAGCAAAACCATCACGCCTAAGTCCATAACGTGAGTCGTGTCGTTCTTCACATGAATCTCCAGTTGTCGCGTCGTATAAGCAATCACCTTCTCTCTTCGTCTAAGCAAGCATCCTAGCCCTTGCTCTACGCATCACTATGAAATTGTCTAATCCTTCTGGTAATGCCAAGATCGGCTCATTACCCATATTGTTCCTACAACTTCTGAAAAGCTTCCTCTTTACTCCGCTTCGACCTTGTTGGGCTTCACATGACCCTTCTCTTTCTTCAGCAGCTCCAAATTCATCTTCAAATGCGACTCATGCTCCTTCTTAGACTTCGTGTAGACCTAAATGTCGTCGTTAAACATGATGACAACTTGCCTATATACGGCTAGCACACCCGATTCATTACGTCCATGAAAATCGTTGGTGCATTGGTCAACCCAAAAAGGCATAGCCGTAAACACATAGCGTCCATAACACATCCTAAAAGTTGTCTTTAGAATCTTATCTTCGTGTACCCTCATTTGGTGACAACCCGAATAAAGATCTATCTTACTCAACTCGCGATAATCTATGCACATCCTAAACGACCCATCCTACTTATTGACAAACAATGCATGTGCTTCCTCATAGCGAATAATTAGGTCAATTAAAACCTTTACCTTGCAGCTCTTGCAATTATTCCAACAACTCTTTCATCTCCATAGGCGCCAAACGACACAGGCCTTCGCAATCGGTGTCGCTCCTTGTACTAACTCTATATGAAATTCTACTTCACGCCGAGGGGTAAACCTATTAAATCTTTAGGAAACACATTGGGGAACTCACATACTACATGTATATCACATAATTTTGACTCATCTACTTTGGTTCTCCTACAAGACTTCGCATTCACATTACTTTATTTCCCCACGAACCTCAAGCACCTTCAAATCCACCAAAGGCATTTTAACCATCTCCTCATGGCATACTTTCTCAGCCTTATACCTCACAACCAATTCTCTCATACGACTATATCAACCTTCTCATAACCAATGGTACTAGATCTATAGTGAAACGAGAACCTTCTAACTCTAACAACTTAACTCATCCGTTTCACTACCTCAATCACATAGGCACAACTCAGAAGATGTGAACTAACATCAACTCTAAGATCACATAATACGGACATCAAACGAATTCGAAGGACCATGATAAATCGAATAGGGTAATGCACGAATATTGAACCAACTATGAACAAATACCAAGACTTTACATATACCAATTTTGGTAAGAATTCAAAAATCACAAAAACTCAAAAGAAAATCAAACCGAATGTATGTATTGATAAGTAAAACAAACCATCGATACAACAAACGTACCATCGACGCAAGAGACACCTATTGAATAACACCACGTATCACGACCTATAAATAAAAGAATACGAACCTTGTACAAAAATCGATTTTTTTTCACCCGCGAGAATTATCTTCCATAACTTTATATCAGTCATTTTTAAAACAGTAGAATCATATTAGTTAATAATGTAAATCAAAAAAATAATTTTAAATGAAATTTTCATAAACTTATTTTAAATATAGTCTTCATAAAAAAATCAAGGGATGGCTATAAAAAGAAATGTGTTGCATATTATTTGTATAATTCAATTCAAAACAAAGTTTTTGACACTTAACAAATATCTCATTAAATACAAAAATCACTTCAACATTATTATTATTTCAAAAAGGTTTTCCATAGTGTGACTCAAAACAAAAGACACTATTATCTCGAAAAGGGACTTCAAACACCTTAAGAACTTCAACACCAAAATATCATTTGAAAATGAACACGTACCAACGAAACTCAAGAAGAAACATCACGAACCAACTAAATCGTAGAGACTCACCCATAATAGCGATCAAAGAACATAAATCAAAGAGTCCATAACTCTTGACAAAAGAAGCAAATCGAAACGTTGAACGGAGGACATAGAACACCAGTTCTATCATAATACCAACAAGGAATACTAATACGAGAGTTAGGTATCTCGACGGACACGAGCCATCAAACCAACTTATGAATCGCAACGACAATACCAACCGGTATCCACGATATCCGCAAATAATAGATTGAAAGGAAATCTTACTATCAACTCAACTATCCAAAATACATCCCATCATAACACATCTTACACTACCACATAACACCCAACATCGACCAATGTAATCAAGGTCACAAGTCCACGTGTGTGATGCCTTTATAATTATGTTGGCCACCATAATTATAATTGCATCTTTTGAACACGTATACTTACTCCTAAGACTACACATCTCGACGATAACACACATTTATACAAACGTACCACATAGCAAATCTCATACAATTCTAACATGATGCTCCATCAAAACAACACATATACAAATAAGGAAAAAATCCCAAAACGATAGAAAGAAGGATGAAGATTCCAAGCCCTAAATACGGCAAAATCCAGGTGAATTCACCGATGAGCGCGACGTGTAGAGATAACAGACGATATAAACTTATGCTGGGCCTCGCTCGGGTTTAACCCTGCTTTCACAAGAGTCACCGACTTCGCGGGACCAGTCTTACTATGAGCATCCGAGAGGAAATCCGGATCGACCTCTTATTCGATTCTCCTAACATCCATCCCTCCTTTGGTTCCTCAAGACGCTCCTCCTCAATTGGCTCCCATTCTACATCTCTCGTTGTCGAATCACTCACAAGTCGAGATCGTACTCATAAGTGAGCAAGAAAACAAAAATACATAAATAATACCAAAAGGTGCAATTCATATTAGGTACTTAAATAATGGTGAAAACCAATATATATATATATATATATATATATAATATAATATATATAATATCCATAGAAGTAGTAGACAAAATAGACAAAGAAAAACTTTCAATTATAGGAAACTTTATATACTATTACGTACATGTAAACACATAGACCCAAAAAATGCAACTATATTGAAGTTCCCTGAATTTATAGTCCTCGACCCAACCAACTAGTTCCTTCTCTCTTCATTTCTTTCATCCTTTCGTCCCCTGTTCGTTCTTTCCTTCCTCTTCCCTTTCATCTGTCGTCTTTCTTCTTGTCTTTCACTTCCCAAATGTTTCACTATAACCTATGGCACTGATACCAATCTGTCACAACCCTGCCAATTCAGAATCACAGGCTGATCGATTAGGCCGATCATCACAAAACACATGGCGTCACAATAGAGAAATACTAATGAATTAAAAATCCAATATATGAAAAGACACAAAGTCATGATAACACCTACAACATTTATCATTCAAATTCATATAGTGCAACCAATCAACCAACACAAAACAAATGAACATAGGATTTCACCGCAATGCAAGCCTATGTCCAGCTAAAAAACTCTTCCTAAATCTTCACACATTTTGCTTCACCTGAAATGATGCTTAAAAACGCCAACAAAATTTGTTGGTGATGAGGGTTACAGGTTTAAGACACGCAATGACACCCGCGATTCAACTAAAACATTTACGAACATAATTTACAATGGCTATACTATCACAATTACATTTATTGGGCTGGACGTACCCCGCCTTCCCACAATTGTCTCGCACAATACTAACCCACATAGGACTAAAAAGCTAAGTCCGTTCGGAGTCTCACTACAAGGTCAAGTCCATCCTTAACATACACCTGCCTTACCACAATTCAAATCACATTGCAATAACACATAGCAATCATAAAGTTCGACACTTAAAAACTGCTTATCACCGGATCATAATACAACAACAGTTTGCATCATTTTCCATCCCAAAATATAAGTAAAAAGTGGGAACTGTAAAACTCACCGAAGCAAAGCAAATTCTAATTCCTTTACAAAATCTTGCAAAGAATCTAACAAAACAATACACACATATGTTACCATGATTAGTCACACACCTAATCGATGGTAACAATCCCACAACGAAGGATAACTGCTATAAGTCCTAATCTTGGTTCAACTCTTCTAAATACACCTCATACCTTGCTAACTCTCAAGTTACCATCCACAAACTTTAGCTTTCTCAACTGTTCTGTATTTTACTCAGTTTAATGAGTCACAGGAGATGACTCTAAATAAAATACTTAAACACCTAACTGGTTCTTCTCCTTATATTCCATAGCTCCCCAATGAGTTAAGTTATAACAAATCATGTGATTTAGGCTTGTCTTATTGATTTTGAATTCAAACTTATTCACCAAGGGTGCATGTGGTGTTTGTTTGGGCCGAACAAGAAAAAGGGGATGGGGGGGACCAAATGAGTCTCTTTATTTTATATTGCTAGTGTTTCCCACTTGATTTAATTTCCAAGTCTTACATGTATAAGCTCATGTTATATGTAAACCACGATTAACGCAAGTAACGAAACGAATAATGGTATCACCGAAAATTATGAAATTTTAAATATTGTCATAAAATGTAAAAACGTGGCTATTGCCAAAATACTACAACGTTAGGCATCCCGGTTCGCTCCCGGAGACGATTCTCAGATAAAAGCGGGAATACTTCCCGGTTACACGTAGATATTAAACGAAACTTCAAAAATTCAAATTGCTAAACGGAAACAGCTAATTTATTGAACGGAAATTCTCGGGGTGTCACAAGCAGTACTCAAGTCTACCCTTGTCCCTAACGCTTTCTATACCGTTTGCCAAAAATGTGAAGTAAATCGCCCATCTCGATCCGAAATAAACGACACGGGCACTCCATGTCGTGCCATAATTTCATCAATATATAATCTCGCCAACTTCTCCGTATTAAAATCCTCACGAATCGCTAGGAAATGCGCTGATTTGGTAAGTCTGTCGACTATTACCCATATCGCGTCATGCCCACTTCTTGACCTAGGTAATTTGGTAATAAGATCCATAGTGATCTTATCCCACTTCCATTCTGGTATCTCAGGTTGTTGCAATAAACTCGAAGGTCTTTGATGCTCAGCCTTTACTTTTGCACAAGTCAAACACTTACTAACATTGATAGCAATATCTTTCTTCATTCCTGGCCACCAATACATATCACGAAGGTCATAGTACATCTTATCCACTCCAGGATGCACAGAGTACTTAGACTTATAAGCTTCGTTCAAAATTACCATTCTCACATCTCCTACTAAAGGAACCCATATCCTATCCATAAAATACAAACTCTCGTCTTCCTTCCTTTCCATCTGTTAATCTAACCTATGAAGCCTTTCTGCAAGAACGTTCTCCTGTTTGAACGCCTCACGTTGGGCTACCAAGATCATCTCTTTTACCCCAGACTGAATGGTCATAGCCATTGCTCGAACACGTCTAGGTTTCACCCGTTCCTTCCTACTTAACGTATGAGCCACCACATTTGCCTTACCAAGATGGTAGCGAATCTCACACTCATAATCACTAAACAGCTCGATCCACCTCTTTTGGCGCATATTTAACTCCTTTTGGTCGAAAATATGCCGAAGGCTCTTGTGATCGGTGTAGATGACACTCTTTGTGCCTTACAGGTAATGCCTCCACGTCTTAAGAGCAAACACGACATCTCCCAACTCTAGGTCATGTGTTGTATAATTCTTCTCGTGAATCTTCAGTTGTCTCGATGCGTAGGTGATTACCTTGCCTCTTTACATGAGCACACAACCAAGTCCTTGATTCGATGCATCGCAATAAACTACAAAATCTTCAACTTCGTCCGACAACGACAAAATAGGAGCATCGTACAAATTATTCTTCAAGGTCTGAAATGCTTTTTCCTCTTTTTCGCCCCACTTATACTTTTGGTTTTTTTGAGTTAGCGAAGTAATGGGTTTAGCAATCTTGGAGAAATTCGCGATAAAATGCCTATAATAACCAGCTAATCCCAAAAATGATCGAACTTTTGACGGCGTTGTAGGAGCTTTCCAATTCTTCACCGCCTCTATTTTACTTGGGTCCACGTAAATACCACTCTGGTTAACCACGTGTCCAAGGAAATGCACTTCCTGTAGCTAAAACTCACACTTAGAAAACTTCGCATACAACTTCTCCTTCCTCAATAACTCTAACACTAACTTTAAGTGAACTTCATGCTCTTCCTTCGTCTTTGAGTAAATCAGAATGTCATCCATGAAAACAATGACAAACTTATCTAGATACAGTTTGCACACCCGGTTCATCAAGTCCATGAAGACCGTTGGTACATTGGTCAACCCAAATGGCATAACCGTAAACTCAAAATGTCTATATCTCGTTCGAAATGCGGTCTTTAGAATGTCATCTTCATGCACACGTAGCTGATGATATCCTGACCGAAGATCTATCTTAGAGAAATAACACGCTCCTTGCAACTGATCAAATAAATCATCGATCCTAGGGAGTGGATAACGGTTTTTAATAGTTATTTTGTTTAATTCCCTATAGTCGATATACATATGAAAAGATCCATCCTTCTTCTTCACGAATAGTACATGTGCTCCCCACGGTGAATGGCTAGGTCGTATGAAACCCTTGTCTTGCAACTCTTGAAGTTTCCCAGACAATTCTTGCATTTCCGAGGGTGCCAAACGATAAGAAGACTTCGCGACCGGCGTTGCTCCAGGAACTAAGTCTATACGGAACTCAACTTGTCGTTGCGGTTCCGAAAACACATCAGTAAAATCTCGCACTACGGGTATATCACTTATCCTAGGTGCATCCATCTTAGCGTTCATTAGGGCTTTGGCAACTCCCAAAGTACGTTCCCCATGAACTCGAAGTATTCCACCCTCTTTTATCGGTATTTCTACTACTTTCTTATGACACACTATAACAGCTTCATTCTTAGACAACCAGTCCATCCCTACAATCACATCAAAACTTCTATGTCCCAGCAGTATCAAATCTATAGTGAACAAGGAGTTTCCTAGTTCTAGTTTGCAATCACGAATAACCTTATCAACTTCTACACTCTTACCATCAGCTATTTCTATCACATAACCAGGGTTTACAGTACAAGGTTCCACATTTAGCAAAGGCGCAAACTTAGTAGAAATAAAACTAAAATCAGCTCCAGAATCAAAAGAACAGTAACAAATTGATTGTTTAAAGAAAATGTACCCGTCACAATTTTAGGATACTGTAGAGCCTCTACTGCATTCCCATTATATGCCCTTCCTCTCGCTTGGTTCCTATTGTTTTGGGTGTTCTTGTTTTCCTCCAAAGCCAACGGGTTCCTTGCTTGTCCAGTTGCTTGTTTCCATTTGGGGCAATCATAGCGAAGATGGTCAAGACTCCTACATTCATAGCATGCCTTTTGATTCTGCCCCATCCTAATTGCATTCATATGCGCCACTTTCCTAATTGTTTCCCAACATTGTCTCGCATAATGACCCAGTTTCTGGCAGTTATAGCATAACTTACATGGTGCATTCTCCGGGTGGAAAGTATAACACTTAGCACACTTAGGGTATGTGCTCACATTGTTGTTCCTGGGAGGAACTGTCGCCACAAACCCTGATCCAGTCTTAGATTTCTTATTGTCTTTCCATGTACTCCCTTGCTTACTTGATTCCTCTATCTCTTTCCTTTTATCATTTCCCTTAGTCAATGTCCCACAACGGACAACCTCGTCGGTGAGTATTCCAGCCGTCAAGATAGCACTCTGAATAGTAGTTGGCTGGGTTACCCAAAGCATACCACGGATTTGAGGTGCCAACCCATTGATGTACCTCTTGATACACGAAGATTCTGGAGTAACCAAGTGAGGGACTAGTTTGGCCAGTTCATGGAACCTGTCAGTGTAGGCGACATGATTGCTCCTACCATAGTGTGGTTTCAAAACTCATTCTTCAGTTTCTCAATCTCGTTGCTTGGACAGAACTCCTCCACAAGCAACGTCCTAAAATCGTTCCAACTCATACCAATTGCAGCTTCACGACCTCTCGCTTGGACTTGTGTGTTGCACCAAGTCAAAGCTTTGTTCATAAAACAACAAGCAGCATACCTCACTCTTTGGTTCACAGTACAACCACTGTTATTAAACACCGACTCTATCTTTTCTATCCAACGGGTGAGTGCTACTGCATCGCCCTTTCCATCAAACTCCGCACACCCTCCATCCAGGAACTGTTCGGGAAGGGATTAATTCATTATTATCATTCAAAACTACAGTCAGCCCTCCCTTTTTGGGCACAACGTAAATTGGGCTAACCCATGAACTGTCTGAAATCGGATAAATTAGCCTAGAATCAAGTAGTTTCACAATTTCATTTTTCACAACATCTTGGACTTTCGGATTTAGACGCCTTTGGGGTTGGATGACCAGTTTGTAGTCATCTTCCATCAAAATCTTGTGTGTACAGTATGACAGACTGATTCCCTTAATGTCTAACATTTTCCAAGCAATTGCTCCTTTTTGTCTTTCCAATACTTGTAGAAGTGAAATTTTCTCTTTTTTGGACAATTCGAATGAGATAATGATAGGAAAGGATTTGTCTCCATGAAGGTATGCATATTCTGAGTGTTGAGGAAAAAATTTCAGCTCAGGTTTCTTCTCATCGATCTCGTTAGCACTGGCTGAATAAAGGTGTTCGCTTTTAACATCATCGACATTTGTAGTTTCCTGCGTAACTGGATACGGCGTATTGGCAGAGTCGATACGCCGTATCGAGTTTTCTGAATCAGGCCCATTCTTTTCATTGCTACTGGCAGATTCACAACATTCTAGGTCTGATTGATCAATTGCTTTTTCCAGTCCCCTTGATAAAAATGAGTCAGGCTCTTCATTTGCGAGCAATTCCTGAGCTTCTTCGTTGATCGTCTTGTCCAAATCATCAATCCCATAACATGCATCGTCTTTAGTGGGTTGGTCTTTTAATTGATTGGTATACATCAAAGATTATTTCATCATCCCCCACTCTTAGTGTTATCTTCTTATTGAATACATCAATCATAGCTCGAGCGGTCGCCAAAAAATGGTCTTCCTAAAATTATAGGAACTCTTGAGTCTTTGGGCATATCTAGGATAACGAAATCTATGGGAAGGATGAATTTATCTACTTTAATGAGTACGTTTTCAATTATTCCTCTCGGATATTGGATCGACCTATCCGCAAGTTCCAAACTCATTCTAGTAGCCTTCGGTTCTCCCAAACCAAGTTTCTTGTACATCGTGTATGGCATTAAGCTTATGCTAGCTCCTAGATATGCTAATGCATTATTGATGTGTAACTGGCCGATGTCACAAGGAATAGTAAAACTCCCTGGATCTTTCTCCTTTGATGGAAGCTTGTTTAATAATACTGCAGAGCATCTTTCGTTCATAATGATTTTGCAAGCTTCTTCCAGTCTGGCCTTATTAGTTAGCAAACCTTTTAGAAATTTGGCATACTTCATGTCACACCCCCCTAAGACGGAAACGCGAAGCGTGACGAGAAAGGGAATCATCACAACACATTGACGTCTATATAGAGAAACTAAAACATGCATAAAATACAAGGTATAGACACGCAGTGTCATGAAAATACCCAAACACATCAACAAAATCCAAAAGACGTCTGACATTGAAATGAAGGCGGTTCATGCCAACGTCATGACATGCAAACATTTATACATCCAAACAAAGCAAAACAATTAACATTCAACATCCAATTCAATACAAATAAACGAAATCTAGATAACTAAACTTCGTCAGCTGCCTACGGTCCATCTAGCCACTTTTCCTAACTTTAACCTCATCCTGCTGAATACCTGAAAATGATGCTTATACGTCAACCAACGGTTTGTGAGAAACATAGGTTTTCAGACACACATATCCAATCCATTTCAAAAAAATTTAACCAAATTACTATGATTATAAAATAATACATTTGCATGGCAATTATGCTAACTAACATACAAGCTAACATGCAATTCAATCCAATCAAATCACACCAACAAATCATATACTGGGTAGGCGTACCCATCCGATCCCTCAACCAACACTTAAGTAGGCGTACTCATCCGATCCCTCAGACACCAAGCAGACGACCTAAATCGCTCTTGGATCACACCAAATCTCTTTCCCTCTAGCTCAGGCCATGGATACCCACAAGTAACCCTCCTGACTTAGTTCACACATTAATATCACATCACATAACATGTAGCACATAACGCATATCAGTCACATAATAGTCCATGCATTTACACTAACACATAATCATAGGAATTCAAAACTCATTTCAACACTTGCATCATTTCCATCCCAAGTTTAAAACGCAATAAAAAGTGGGACTATGTAACTCACCTGAATGCTCAAAACGCAGCTTCCAATTCCTATCACGCAACTATACAAATAAATAAACACGGTTACACGCGACCAAGCTAAAAGCTCTAGTCCATGTAACACACATATGATGGATGTATAAGGGTTTGATTAACCATCATGGGTCACCCCGACACCATGCCCAACCTTAACACTTCATTAACTCCATTACATAGTTAACTACAAATTTGTTCAAAATATGCAGAATTTTAGTGATGCCTTTACCATTCAAAAACCCTTACTTACTGACCTTCATAAATTATACTAAAAATCATCTAAGTTATTCTATGAGTTTACTAACTACCTCGTGATTCCCAGGCACTCATTACATGCAAAACTATCCAAAATAAAATCCAACTTCAAAACTGTCCCAATTCGGATCTGATTGCACACCAAAAAGTATGGCTCTAACTATCATACTTAGACACACAATCAGAAGCTCTCCTTCTAGAGTTTCTTTATATACATATAGAACTTAATTAATGTAGATTGGATAACCTTAATTATACTTTTAAGTTAGGGTTTTACCCTCCTAAACATGACCTAAATCTGACCCGTATTTACTGTTTTGACAACTTTTCTTGTAACTAATGTTTAACTAACTTCCAGAACTCCAAATCAAACGAGGCCATACTTTTTGAAACTAGACTCTTTGATATACAATTTAGGCTTTTGAATCATATCAAAACATGTCTTTAACATCTAGATATCATCAGTTGAACACAGACTTAAATTCTGCTCAACTTTAAATCATAAATTAAGGCGATTTAAACCTAACCGCTTACACCAACAAGATCCTAATTAAACATTAATCACTCTTATATGATCAAAAAATCCTTAATTACTGAAGTTTTTATAAACCCTAATGCTCCATCATATTAATTGTTACATGTTTTGTTGATAAAATATAATACCTAAAAACATTACTAATATTTTTCACATCTTTACGTTTTGATAATCACAAAATATAAAAACGTTCAATGTAAAATTAAACGTAAACAAGTAATTAGTAGTAAATTTTCATTTCAAAATTTATATCACTTCAATGTATGAATAAATAAATGTTTAATGCATTTTATGATCACAGGAAAATTTTATTCAACCTCACACTTTTATAAAATGTTGTAAACATTTTTATAAACATTACAAAACATTTTCTACAATTAAAAGAAATATTTTATTCAAAATAAACATTTTGAAATTCAAATTTTCGGACCTAAAACGGCTAGAAAAGTTCCAGAAAAATTCCCCTACACAAAAAGACAAACTGGGGAGCCCTAGTTAGGGCGGCCCTTAAATACTTAACGGCAAACCCCCTTAATTTTAGGATCCCACCATAGTACTGACGCGCCCCTCCAGTTTGTCCTATAAATACTAGACTTTTTCCTACTATTTTCTCACCTTTTGCACTCATTCTTTCTGCTCAAAACAGCCCACATATCCTCTCTAAAATCCTTTGATCATTTAATCATAAAGCTTTGTTTCTAAGTGATCCAAGCTTAATTCCTCAAGTGCAAGAGAAGAATACTTCCATCATCAAGTGAAGAAGTATTACACCTTAGTGTGTATTGCAACCTTGTTGCATTCATATCACATATTTGTAAATCAATTGTATATCTTGTATTTGTGTGTAGTAGCTAGATCTTGGCGATCGTGTTAGATAGTTGTGATATAAGTAGTGTGGTGAAGTGAAGTCTTGAAGTTGTGAAGAAGTCTTGAAGTTGTGAAGTCGTGAACAAGTAGTGAAGTCGTGTTGTGATAGATTGGTTCTAGCTAAGATTAGAACTCGACATTTAGCTTTGTGTCGTAAATCGGTGTAAGCAACGTTGTGTACGGTTTTCTCTGCCATAAGGGAGCTTGTTGACATAGTGAAGAAAACTCTCGAGTTAGGTGCTCGGGGAGTGGAGTAGGGCGAAGAGGTGCTTCGTTACCGAACCACTATAAATCCTCGCGTTGTGGTTTGATTGTTCTTACTCTTATCTCTTGTCTTGCATTATTTTCTCATACTATCTTATTAATTGTTTAGATAAGTATATTGTTTATATTGTGCAAGTGTTGAATTCACATAAAGTCGAATCTAGAATTTTTACAAACACTTTAAAACCTTAAATTAAAAAGCGGTAAACTATTCAACCCCCCTTCTAGTTTTCCACAATTGGCATCAAGAGCCACGTCAAACAAGATTTTTAAAATAAATTGTATTTTAAAACTTGAATCGATCTATGGATTCGGAAAAATATTTAGAAGGGCAATCTGCAAAAGGACCGACCTCTATTTGAAAGTGATTGATTTATTTATTAAAAAAATAGATTCGACAATTATGTGAAATCAAAAGATTAGACCTTTGGCATGTTCATTCCGATGGTGATTTTCCTCCTATTCAAAATAATCCCGAAACTAAAAAGGATGAAGTTGTACCTTTTCATAAACAACAAACGATTGATCTTCAAAAGAAAAACTTGCAAAAAAATAATGAAAAGTAAAATATAGCAATTTATAATGCTTTGCCACGTAAAGAATACGAAAGAATTTTTATGTGTCAAACCGCAAAAGAAATTTGGGATACTTTATTAATCACTCATCAAGGTAATAATCAAGTCAAAGCTAACAAAATAGATCTTCTTGTTCAACAATATGAACAATTCACGATTCCGGAAGAGGAATCAATAGATAATGCCTTTGCTAAATTTAACACTATTATTACTAGTCTAAAAGCACTTGATGAAGGTTTTTCTAGCAAGAATTGTGTTAGGAAGTTTCTTAGGGCATTACATCCAAAATGGCTTTGCTGCAAAGCACAGCGATTTAAAGAATCAAGATTTTAAAAAAACCTTACCTCTTGACGAACTTAACGGTCAAAGGCAAGAAAGAACAAAGTAGATCTCTTGCATTAAAGGTGAAAAAGGAAGTAAGTGATGATGATAGCTCAAGCTCCGATAGTGAAGACGAAGAGTATGCTATGGCCGTAAAGGAATTCAAGAAATTCTTCAAGAGACGAGGAAGATTTGTAAGACAACCACGAGGCGATAGAAAAACCTTCCAAAGAAGTAGAAATGATGGCTATGGTAAAAGTGAAAGAAAATGTTTTAGATGTGGTGATCCAAATCACCTCATTGGAGAATGTTCAAAGCCATCAAGAAACAATGATCAATGAGAATTTTATTGGAGGAGCATGGAGCGACAATAGAGAAGATGAAGTCGGATAGACTAAGATGAAACTTGTTTGTAGCTCAGCGCCTAATGAAATATGCCCTAGGAATAAATTGGGAAAATCCAATGATGTTGGATTAAAGATAGTAGATGCTCAAAACACATATTACATGACGGTAATAGAAAGTTATTTTCTTCATACAAAGCATTACACCGGAGGAAAACGTAAATCTTTGGGAGCAACTTGCGCGTAGGTAAAATAATAGGCAAGGTACAATTTTTCTCAAGACTCCATAATAATTGAAAAATGTTAAGACGTAGATAACTTAAAACTTATAACTTGCTTAGTGTAGCGTCAAATATGTGATAACAAATGCAAAGTAAAATTTACCGAAACAGATAGCGAAATAATCAAAGATGAAAAGGTTATAGGTAAGAATTAGGATAAGGAGGAACTAAATTATATGTAATGAAACTAGGAACTAACCGGAAGACAAAATTATGCCTTGCAACATTGGACGAAAACTCCCACATTATGGATAGGAGATTAGGTACGCTAATTATGGCAATAAATTCAATCATTAGCATCTAAAAGAATTAGTTAGAAACTACAATCTAAAAACGACGACATTTTTGTGATGCTTTGCAAAAATTGAAAACAAGCTGATGCGAGTTCACAAGGCTAAAAACTAAAGTTTCAAACAAACTAGATGCTTAGAACATACTTCACATGGATTTTGTTTGGCCCCTCGCCATACTGAAGTTATGTAGGGAATGTTTACCTTAGTAATCATAGAAGACTCATTTCTCGATTACATGGAATAGATTTTTAGCAAATAATAATATGAAGCCTTCAAAAATTCGAATTATTTTAGCAAAATGATCCAAAACGCAAATTAGGTGTTCCATTGTATCAATTTAGAACGGTACATGGTCGGGAATTGTTAATGTAAGTACAATTCGGGAAACTATTGTGATTTTAAATGGGATATCTCTAATTTTTCGCTCCTCGTACTCACAATTCAAATGGGGTAGTAGAAGAAAAATCACACTTTAGCAAGAAAATGAGATAAACCATGTTAAACGAATAATTCATTCCTCAAAAATTTTGGTGTAATGCAGTCGATACGTCAACCTATATAATCAATATAGTTTCCATTAGACGTATTTTAGGAAAAACTTCATACGAGATGTTAAGAGATAGGAAACCGAACCTTAACTATTTTAGAGTATTCGGAAGTAAATGTTTTATTCTTAATACAAAAGATTACCTCACCAATTTCGACCCAAAGTCATACGAAGGTGTCTTCCTAGGATATTCGCAAAATAGTAAAGCTTACATAATACTTAACAAACAAATAATGAAAGTTGAAGAGTCGTTGAATGTAACTTTTGATGAAACTCCTCCCCCGCCTAAAACATCACCATTGGAAGATGATGAGTTAGTCGAAGAAAAAGAAATTAAGGTTAGTAAAACAAACCCATAGGTAATGATCTTGAAGACATCTCATTAGAAAATAATCAAATTGTAAATATTAAAGAATCCAAAACTCATCCCCTAGAAAACGTTATTGGTAATCTAAATCAAAGAACTCTAAGGTCGCAAGCTCAAGACAAAAGCAATTTCTTTTGCTTTATTTCAACAATAGAACCTAAAAATATAAATGAGGCATTGAAAGATAAAAATTGGGTAATGGCCATGCAAGAGGAATGGTGTATATAGTTTTAATACGTAATAATATCAGACGAAAGGTTCTTCAAACCACGATCGACAAATGCAAACAAATGAATCTTAATCACAAATCCCCGGCAGCGGCGCCAAAAACTTGGTGTGGTTAGTTTTAATACGTATAATAATATAACGATGATGAAATTCCTAAACTACCCTTGAGGACATTGGTTCAAAGATGATTGTTTTCTAAAATCCTAATAGTGAGCAAATAAAGGCACAATTAAAACTAACTACGAAAAAAAAACGTTAACGGGAATTTAATAAAGCGCGACAAATAAGCAAGTACACTAAAATTAAATCCTAAATGATTTTTTGAACTTTTTCTAATCCTAATTAACTAGATAATAAGTAAAAGCTAAGGAAATTCTAAAACGAGGGTGCTTAAAGCTTAAAAACGAAGAAAACAAGAACGGGAACGAAATCCCGTTCTTTAAAAAATAAACTTTCAAAATATTAACCCTACGAAAGTAAATTTCAAACCCAAGCCTAGATTATGATAAAAGAAAATTTTATAAAAAAGAAAATTATTATTTTTGATTATTTTTCTATTTTTATGATTTTTTAAAGTTTTTGAAAAAATTAATTCACGAAAAATATAAAACTTTAACTAAAAATTCTAAGAAAATTCTTAAAAATTACTTAAGTTATAAAGATT
>BQNB010123340.1:0-16827 GCA_026074375.1 Tanacetum coccineum
GAGGAGTCCTAGCAACATTGAATTCCCTCTTAATCTCCTTCATTTCACATAACTGATTCATTACACTATTTTTGAACTCAGCTCCATTGTCACATCTGATAACTTTTACTTTATGGTCTAGTTGATTTTTTATTTCTGTTATTAAGGTCTTTAATATCCCACTAGTTTCACCCTTAGTGGCCAAAAAGAATACCCAAGAAAATCTACTAAAGTCGTCAGTAACAACTAGGCAATAAGACTTTTTCATTAAACTCTTAACATTTGTAGGACCAAATAGGTCCATATGAAGCATATGTAAGGGTTTGGTGATTGAGTTTACAAGTTTGGTTTTACAAGAGGCTTTGTGTTGCTTTCCTTTCTGACAAGCAACACAAGAATGATTATTTTCAAAAATCTTTGAGGGTAAACCTCTTACAAGGTTTCCCTTAACCAGTTTGTTAATATTTTTGAAGTTAACGTGCCCAAGCCTCCTGTGCCATAAATTGGATTCATCAATTGTGGCCTTAGCAAAGAGGCAAGTTAAACCTTTAGTGGGAACAACACTCTTTAGGTGAACACTATAAATGTTATCCTTTCTTGAAACTCTCAGCAAAACTTGACTTTCATCAAGTAGCTTAAAGTCAGAAGATAAGACAAGACAAGACATCCAGTATCAGTAAAAAGAACATTATTTTTTTTGTCACAAATTTGTGACACACTAAATAGGTTATACTTAAGCTCCTTACAAAAGTACAAATTATCAAAATCCAGTGTTCCTGTTTTGATTTTACCTTTTTTAGAAATTCTACCTTTACCATCTCCAAAGGAAACAAAACCACCATCATAATCTTCATATTCAGTAAGATAGCATTTGTTTCCAGTCATGTGCCTTGAGCAACCACTGTCAATAACTCCTTTTTCCTTGTACTCCTTCTGTTGTGGGTTGCCCTGCACATAAAATAAGAGAATTAGACTCTTTTGGGGATCCAAGCCATTATAGACTTAGATCTGCCTCGTGCATCAATGTAAGAGTATTTCTTGAAAGTATTTGATGCACTATTGTTTTTGGCTTTCCAAACCCAGCATGTTGAGGCCTTAACAGCATTAACCCCTTTTCCCTTGTTTTTTACCTACTACTGCTCTCTGTCCCTAGCAGTAGTATCTTTTACCCTGACAGTATTAACCTTTTTATTGAAAATACTGTTTTTGTATTCTGAATACGTGTTAAATGGCCTTGTGACTTGTGAATATCCCTTTTTATAAGAATTTGATATTGGTCTAGGATGATTCACAGTTGGTTTTGAGCCAGCAGTATAAACTGGTCTGACAGCAGTATTAACACTTGCACCAACAATATTAATTTTCCCATAATTGGTTAATACTGCTTGTAGAACAAATCTTCTATTAGGGTGAGGGTGAGTCATTTTATTTTCAAAATTCTTGTGATTCACCCTACTTGTGTTGTTCCACACTGGTCTTATAACCTTTTTATCACACACATAATGGAGATGGTCAAAACTACCACAAACAAAATAAGCTTTATTAATCATTTTAAAGTCACTTCCTAGTCTTTGAGACGTAAAATTGTTCCAGTTTCTTTGGTTCCCTCTAGGATAGTGTTTGTTTTGTTTAGATGTTTCTACCTTCTCTACAGTTTCCCTAGCAGACTTAACAAATTTTAACTTTAGTGCTAGAACTAACAGTTTTATCCTTAGGTATAATTTCTACATCACTTTCATCATTAGAATTCCAATCCTCAATGACTGGAGGTCTAAAGCTGTTCTTCCTAACAGTTTTAGGTTCTACTACATCACCATTACTTTTTACACCAGCAGACTTATGATTTGATTCAACTTTCTTACCATTACTAGGTGTAACAATAGTAATAACATCTATATTCTCACTTTTAACTATTTCATCCATAAATGTTAAATCAGGTTTGAAGGGAATGAAGTTCCTTGTAAAAGGTGGGGGAACTGCATGATATCCCTTATCACATTTGGACTTATTATGCTCCTGATTTTCTAACATCTCTGATGTATTCACAAAACTTTCTATTGCAGGAGAAGCTGCAGCAGAAGAAGCTGCATTATATCATAGTCTAGTTTTAAACTTGTTAACAACTTAACT
Organism: Tanacetum coccineum; assembly: GCA_026074375.1. NCBI lineage: Eukaryota > Viridiplantae > Streptophyta > Magnoliopsida > Asterales > Asteraceae > Tanacetum > Tanacetum coccineum. The sequence goes on from BQNB010123340.1 coordinate 2,110, forward strand.
TTCTAGCAAATTATTCAAAGATTTAGATGAATTTTGAAACTTCTCTAATGTTAGTTTTAACTTATCTCCCTCTTTTTATGCTTTTTCCAATTTCTTTTTGTTTTCAATTAAAGCATTATCTCTTAGTTTAACTTCAAGATTTAAAACATTAATGCTCTCTTCAAACACAACCTAATTTTTCTTATAGTGAGTTAGTCTAGCTTCTACTGATTCTAAATTTGCTTTATAAGATACTAAATTAAATTAAGACCTTTTGTAATCTGAAGACAAACTATCATATTGTTCTTTAAGAGTAGCATAAGCTTTTACACATGATTTAGAACAAGAATCTACCTCAGAATCTGAACTGGAAGAACTTCCTAAAGATGTATGTGCCATCACTGAGAAGTAGATCTAGTATATATTGTTTGTTTCTTCTTATTCAAAGCTTCACAACAAGCTCTGATACCACTTGTTGATCCCAATGAACAGATCTTGAACTCCTTAGCTTGATGTAAGGTTTAGTATCCTTGGATAAATCCAAAGGCACTAAGATTGAAACTTTGAGTGTATGATATAAACTATGCGGAATCTAGTTTATACCACTAAGAAGAATAACAGTAATGAATGTTTAACACACAGAAATATAACTAAAACAATAAGCTCCAATATATTAATACGAACACTCTTTGACATTGTTAGGGTTTACAACCTTGAAGCTATGAAAAACTATGAAAGACTAAGATGTCTTGATCTATGCCTTAGGTTCCTTTTATATACCTAGGAAACCCTAATGGGCTTACAAAACGCGTATAATGATAATGCATATCTATTCCTAATTTAACTCATGCATATCATAATAGCAGTACTAACTATACAAGACTAACAACACTAAGTATTAACTAACAGTACTAACTATACTGGCAGTACTAACAATGTACTGGCAGCACTAACTATTATAGCTAGCAGTACTAATAACTTAGACTATTTTCTTTAAACTTCAACAGCAGCACAATCTTGAACCAGCAGTATTAACTTCCAAAACTAATAGTAGTAACTTCAGAAGCCTTCAATTCCCAACAAAAGAGGTTAGAACTCAGGAACCCATTACAGAAGTGGTTCAAACTCATAAACCCATTATAGAAGAGGTTAAAACTTAGGAACCCATTATGGAAGAGGTTATAGTTAAAGATTATGTGAGTTCTGGGAAGATGCTGAACAATGTAATGGTCAGGAAGATGAATCAGCTCCCAGTGATGGACACTTCTTCTATGGTGATGAAGGGATAGATAGTACATATGAAACTCAATATGATGTTTAATCTATTGAAGATGCAAGTACAAATGATGATGATGATTTTTTGGTAGATGAAGAAATGAAATTGTAAAGTCTAATGTTGATGTGCATTTGTATATTACATCTCCGTCTTCATCATTATGAATCTTACCGTGACCCCTAGAAAATAAACTAATAAGTTAGATGCTTGTTAGAATCCATATCAAATAAGTATCTTATTTTTGATTTTCAATTATCACTATTGTTAAAAATACTTAAAGTTCAAAAATAAGCATTGCATTTTAAGATTGTGATATCATTCTTATTACGTGTTGTCTTATGTTGATAGAATGCCTCCCAAAAGGAAATCAACATCTGAAGCATCAGCCATGACTCAGGCTACCATCAAGAAACTAGTTGCTGATAGTGTTTCCGCAGCTCTGGAAGCACAAGCCGCTAACATGGCAAATACTAATAATACCACCAGACCAAGAGAAGCTCCTGTAGCAAGACAGTGTAGCTACAAAGAGTTCATGAGCTGCCAACCTATCAACTTCAAAGGTTTAGAAGGAGCTGTTGGACTTGTCCGCTGGTTTGAGCGAACTGAATCAGTGTTTTCCCGTAGCAACTGTACTAAAGACTGCAAGGTAAAGTTTGCTACTAGTACTTTAACTAAAGAAGCTCTATCCTGGTGGAATTATTTTGCCCAACCTATTGGGATAGAAGAAGCTTACAGGATTACCTGGGTTGATTCAAAGAAGATGTTTGATAAAAGAAGTACTGTCCCGAACTGGGTCGCAGAAGATGGAAGGGAGTATTTTTACCATCTGGCTGTGATGGGGAATGATCTCAAGGCATATGTGAGAAGATTCTAGGAATTGGCAACCTTGTGTCCTACTATGATGCCAGATTTTGAGAAAATGATAGAAGTTTTCATCGAGGGATTGCCTCAAAGTATTGGAAGGGGAATGTTACCGCCTCTAAAAACCTCAAAACTCTAACCTCGGGAAGCCATTAACATAGCCTGAGGCTAATGGATCAGGTAACACAGCCCCCCCCACCCACACTCCGGTGCAAGTAACAAGTGATTCATAAACGAGTTTGACAACAAAATAACTTTCAACAACAACAACTACCGTAACACTAACACCAACAACCGCTACAATAATCATCAACCACAACAGAACAGAAGACATGAAACCTTTAGGTCTTATGCTGTCACTCCATCTGAAAACAATGGGTATACTAGAAACCGTCCCTTGTGTAAGAAATGCACTATGCATCACATAGGACCTTGCACTGTCAAGTGTAATACTTGCAACAAGGTGGGCCATCTTGACTCCAAGAATGGGGGGTTTTTAGAAACAAAGGGCCAGCCACTAGAAGTAATCTGCTACCAGTGACAGTTACTTGTCATGCCTATGGAGAGAAATGGCATTATGCAAATCAGTGCCGAAAGACCACCAACAACAATGCCCAGGGAAGAGCCTACATGCTGAGGGATAGGAATGCTCACCAAGACCCGAACGTAGTCAGGGTTGTTCTTTAAAACCTAACATCTAGCTAGAGTATTATTTGATTCTGGAGCCGATAAAAGCTTCGTATCCATATCTCTTGCCTCTATGCTACATTTCCACCATTACAATAGATACATTTTACAATATCAAAAATGGCTGACGGGAAACTTAGTAAGACAAACACCGTTATCTAGGGTTGCACCCTGACTTTGTTAAATCAACCTTTTGAAATTGATATTATGCCATTAAACTTGGTATTTTTGAAAGTCGTCATTGGGTATGGATTGGTTTATCCAAGTATCATGCTAGATTTATATAGTGATGAAAAGTTGTTCACATCCCCAATCAACGGTGGAAACTTTGATCATCGAGTAATCAAAAGTAAAACCTGACTAAACTCTCATAATCCTGTATAAAAACTGAAAGGTGTTATCCGAGGTTGTCAAGTTTTCGTAATCTAAGTAATGGAAAAGAAGTCAGACGAGAAAAGACTAGAAGATATCCCAGTAGTCAGAGAATTCCCAGAAGTTTTTCCTGAAGATCTACTTGGCCTTCCTCCCGTTCGCCAAGTAGAATTCCAAATCGACTTAATTCCAGGAACAACACTTGTAGCCCGAGCACCTTATAGATTAGCTCCTTCATAAATGCAGGAACTATCTAACCAACTTCAAGAGTTATCAGATCGAGGTTTTATCCGACCAAGTACTTCGCCTTGGGAGCTCCTGTCTTATTTGTCAAAAAGAAAAACGGATCTTTTAGGATGTGTATCGATTACCGGGAGTTGAATAAACTTACTGTAAAGAATCGTTACCCATTACCCAGGATTGATGACTTATTTGACCAACTTTAAGGTTCGAGTGTCTACTCGAAGATTGACTTAAGATCAGGCTATCATCAACTGAGAGTCAGGGATGAAGATATTCCCACGACTGCTTACAGAACAAGATACGGACATAATGAATTTCAAGTGATGCCATTTGGTTTAACTAGCGCACCTGTTGTATTCATGGATCTCATGAACCGTGTGTGTAAACCATACTTGGACAAATTCGTAATAGTGTTCATCGATGATATTATTATCTACTCTCGTAACAAAGAAGAACACGCAAATTATCTGAGAACAATCCTAGAATTACTCAAGAAAGAGAAGTTGTATGCATGTTTCCAGTGTGATTTATGGATTGTATCATGCGTTTCTTGGACACTTAATTGATAGTCAAGGACTTCATGTTGACCCCGCCAAGATTGAAGCAGTTAAGAATTGGACATCTCCTACTACACCCACAGAAATACGTCAATTCTTAGGACTTGCCGGTTATTATCGGAGATTTATCAAATATTTCTCGAAGATTGCAAAGTCTTTGACTGAATTAACCCAGAAAAACAAGAAGTATATCTGGGGAAAAGACCAAGAGTCGGCTTTTCAACTACTAAAACAGAAGCTATGTGAAGCTCCAATCTTAGCATTACCAGAAGGAAATGACGATTTTGTTGTTTACTGTGATGCATCCCATCAAGGTCTAGGAGCGGTGTTAATGCAAAGAGAGAAGGTTATTGCATATGCATCCCGACAACTTAAGCCTAATGAAGAAAACTATACCACTTATGATCTCGAATTAGGAGCAGTAGTGTTCGCTCTTAAAATTTGGAGACACTATCTGTATGGCGCCAAAATGTAATAAAAAATAATTGTGTTCACTGATCATAAAAGTCTTCAGCATATCCTTGATCAGAAAGAGTTGAACATGAGACAACGTCGTTGGCTAGAATTTCTTGCAGATTACGATTGTAAAATTCGCTACCATCCTGGAAAGGCAAATGTCATAGCAAATGTCGTAGCAGATGCCTTAAGCCGGAAGGAACGAATCAAACAACTCCGAGTTAGATCATTAGTTGTGACCATTCATCCAAAATTACCATCACAAATTCTCAAAGCTCAAACTAATGCAATCAAGGAAGAAAACATCAAGGCTAAAAACTTACGAGGAATGGACAAAGCATTTGAAATACGTCCTGATGGAACTCGTTGTATTAAAAACCGAAGCTGGTTACCACTCTTTGGTAATCTGGGAGACTTGATCATGCATGAGTCCCATAAATCAAAGTATTCCATTCACCCAGGTTCTGACAAGATGTATCAGGATCTAAAGAAACTCTATTGGTGTCCTAACATGAAGGAAATCATCGCTGAATATGTTGGCAAATGTTTGACATGTTCTAGAGTTAAGGCAGAATGTCAAAAGCCATCCGGCTTACTAGTACAACCGAAGATTCCTATATGGAAGTGAGAAAGAATAACGATGGACTTCATCACAAAACTACCCAAAACATTAAATGGACATGACATAATCTGGGTCATTGTCGATCGCCTTACCAAATCCGCACATTTCATCCCTACCGAGAGACAGATAGTATCGAAATACCCTTAAAGATTGTACTAAAGGAAATGTCTCCCGGCATAGAGTGCAATAACTATCATCTGGGATCGTGACAGTCATTTCACGGTCCAGATTCTGGCAATCATTACAAATGCCTTTAGGTCTCAATTAGACTGACGTACAGGCATATCATCCCGAAACTTGATGGGCAGTGAAAGGACCATCCAAACACTTGAAGACATGCTTCGAACTGTGTAATAGATTTTGGAAATGGATGGGAAAATAATTACCATAGTAGAATTTTCTTACAATAACAGTTACCATGCCAGTATTAAGGCAGCACCATTTGAGGCACTTTATGGTCGAAAGTGCAGATCACTTGCTTGCTGGGCCGAAGTTAGAGATGTTCAACTTACGGGACCAGAAATAATCCATGAAACTTCTAAAAAGATATTGCAAATTCGACAACGCTTGCAAGCTGCAAGAGACCGGCAGAGAAGTTATGCCAATGTAAGACGAAAGCCTTTATAATTTCAAGTTAGAGATCGTGTTATGTTAAAAGTGTCACCTCGTAAAGGTGTCATCCAATTCGGAAAACGAGGAAAGTTTAATCCCCGGTACATTGGACCTTTCAAAATCCTTGAACGGATTGGCCTAGTGGCATATAAACTTGAACTTCCTGAAGAACTCAGAAATGTCCACAAACCTTCCACGTTTCTAATCTAAAGAAATGCTTATCTGACGAATCCCTTGTCATTCCAATGAAAGAGCTTCGGCTTGATGACAAACTCAAGTTTGTGGAAGAACCAATGGAGATTATGGATCGAGCAGTCAAGCAACTAAAACAAAGCCGTATTCCTATAGTCAAAGTAAGATGGAGCTCCAAAAGAGGACCAGAATTTACATGGGAACGTAAAGATCAAATTCATGCCAAGTATTCACATCTGTTTTCAAACATCACTTCGACATCCAACTAAATCTCGAGATGAGATTTCTTTTAAGGGGGGAGACTATAACAACCCGTATTTTTCATCACTGTAATTATCCATCTATTAATTTAGATGCACTGTAATATCCATCTATTATATATACCACTTTTACAGGGCTTTTTTGTTTATCTCATTATGCAACGTAACTTGCATCTTTAAAGTACGCTACCTCTACCAATGCCATCCATATCTATGTTTATATCATGTAAACATCCTAATATGTCAAGTCTATATATTAATATCATTTTACCAAGTACATTATCTATTTAACATACCATTTATAATGTCATATCAAAACAGACTTTATCCGTTAACGTTTATATCAAAACCCTAATAATATGTAATGTATACATATAAAATGAATGTACAAGTATAAAAGGCCTGTGTACAAGTATCATAGCATAATATTTAAATCATGCTTCCCTCCAAAACCATGGTACGACACGTTTAAGCTCAATGTACAAATCAATAAAGCACGGATTCAAATAAGCTTATTTTACCACCATTTTTGTTCTAGTTTCTTACCACCACTTAAACACAACTTACAAGCTCCTAATGCATAACATTTAAACCCTAATTACCCTAATCTTAAACCCTAATCCACGTCCTAAAACCTAAAACCCTAAACGAAACCCTAAACTAATTTTTAAAACCCTATTTCTTTTTAACCTAAACCTTAAACCTAAACCCTAATCCTAACACTAAACCTTAATCCTAAACCCTAAATTATCCTTAATCCTAACCCTAATCCACGTCCTAAATACTAAAACCCTAACCCAAAACCAAACCAAACCCGACACCCCTTTATTTCTTTTTAACCCATTTTAAACCAAGCTAGCACCCTTCCACCTTATTCACCACCCTACCTAGTAGCTTGGTTAAGGCCCTATACTCCTTGCTACCTTGTTTTGCTACACAATTGGTTATCTGAGCAAACACCCCTTGTAACCTATAATAAACGACCCTCATGCACTTACACCTTGCATAGTACCCTTCTAGTCCCAACACTTACCCATAATACTATTATCACCAATCCACTCTACTTGATCCTCTTTACTCCAAAACTTGGCCTCCAATTCTCTCTTTCAATATAAATACTCACGCATACATACAATATGTTCATACTCATTCATTAACTCAAACACTCTTATGGTTGTGATCTTAGCCATGTCTTTAAAAAGATAAGTGATTCCTAAGATCTGAATTGAAGCCAAGATCAAGAAAAAGAAACCCTTGAAGTCGTTTCTAGGCGTACGAACTCAAATAACCCATTTCGACCCATTTTAGCTCAAGTAAGCTCAAAACCTTGTTCTATAAGCTCTTAATCTGTTTTAGAACTTTTATTAGCTTGGTTAGATTCTATATTAAACTCTGGTTTTGATTCCCTTGAACCACAAACCCTTGCGTTTTTGTTAAAACTTAAAAACTACCGTTTTGATGTTTTAGTAACGAATCCTTTTTATAATTTGTTTACGCTTAGAAAACATTTATTTTAAATTATTTAATAAGCCATGACCTGCAAAACTCTTTTGGATTTTAAAAATATCAAAATTATGAATTTTGGACTTGATTTGTAAATCACTTCCATGCAAGGGGTATATATCGTAACTTTCTGAAATTTATAACTAGAGGGGCTGAATATGTCATTATTCTATATTTATACTATAAGGAACTATTCTTGCAAGTTTTATAAGTTAAAGATTTGTATTTATTATACTTATTATTTAAAGGACTAAACTTGTGAAAGTTTATAAACCAAGGGTTATATTGCCATTTTTGTATCTTAAATATATAAAATATAATATTTTTTATATAAATTATAAAAAATATATATTAATATTTTATAAGACTCAATTTTATTAAACCCGACCACATGTATCGTTATTAATAACGATCTAGACGCATTATAAAACAATGAGTTATATATTTAACGTAAATTTATCTATAGACTAGCTTTAAAGAAAACTTAAATGTATGTATCAATTTATAGGGGTATTTCATTGAGGGGTTCCTTTGGGTATTTATTTTGTCGAGTTTGTGGGTTTACGATTTAACGTGCTGATCTCAAACGTGTACATGACACCTCTGGATTATGATAGCCCGAACAGTGATATAATATTTCCATAAATTAATAAATCAAAGTTATACGTTAAACTTTCTGAAGTTTTGAAACATAAACCATCACACTAAGACTTGACATATTATCCCAGGTTGCGTGTCACGAGGCCGTTTCTTTCACTTGATATATTTTGCCATCAATAGATTTTCCCTTTTAGGGTGATTCATAGCTCGCATTTTAAAATCTTTGGAAATGTTTCTAAACCCGCGAGGGAGATACATGCTATAAATCATAAATACAAGTATTTTTCCAACTGTATGCTATTCTGATGCATTATTTCCTAAGTCCTTACTTTTGCCATTAAGACCCCACTATCATGAACCGTTAATTACTTTTTGGAGTAAGCGCGAATGCTGTGAATAGATCTATTTGGGATTGAACTCTCCCGTTGGTGTACCTATACTTTCTGGTAACCAAACACACTTCATTTGAATCACTATGCGGGTGTTTGGCAAAGGCACCCGTTGGGGCAACTTCTTGTGATTATTGATTATCTCAAGGTCTCGGTGTCATGAGCTTAGGGCAATAATATTGTTTTCTATAATAATTGTATTATTGCAATTATTACACTTATGAGGTGTATAAAACGTACCCATATTGAACTTGTTTAAAATTTTTTAACATAAACCTATGAATTTCACTCAACCTTTGTGTTGACTTTTTAGCATGTTTATCTCAGGTAACTGAGCATCTTATGGCATGGAGTGGCACGGACTTGAAGATGGCTAAACTGTTATCATTCAAACTTTATGTTTCTAGATTTTAGGATCTCTCTTCTTGTAAACTGATGAATAAATGAATGATAACTAAATTTTAAAAAACGTCTCTTTACGGTCGTTTTTATGATTATGATTTGTTACTATGAAATAATACCCCAGATTAGCTTCCGCTGCTATATATGTCAAAATGGGGGTGTTATATGTGATCCACTAAACTGCTCGCTGAAGCACTATTATGATTTCTAAAACATTACTTGGTTTACTTAAACACTGCTTTATTTACAAACCTATGAATTCTTTCAACATTATTTGTTGACGTTTTTACCATGTTTATCTCTGATCCTTAAGGTGTTAGCTCGGAAGGAAGTCGCACAACATATTTTTGAAGGCTATGCATATCGTTACCATTAATAACTTTTTCTTTAAAAACATTTATGCAGTGTATAACTGTTGGGGCTTCTCTTTGTAAACTCTGATGTTTAAATTAATTGAATGTTTAACTTTTCAAAACGTCTCATTTAGAGGTCGTTTTCTGTAGCTTGTACTTTGTGCTATGATTTAGTAGCCACCTCGGTTGTCTTCTACCACTGCATCCGAAATTTAGGAAGTGTTACAAGAGGCCAAGAAAAGAAGAGAGAAATGATTGTGGATCTTGATTTGGGGAAATTCCAAGAGACTTTTTAGGTGTGGTTGTTGGTAATTTAGGGATAAAAAGAGGCGGGAATGAAATAAATATTTGGAGGAATAGAGAGTGAATCAATTTTGGATAAATTATGTCAAGAATAAGAAAACCTTTACTCTACAAAAATAAAGTATCAACTTACATATATCCAATCCCATAATCAAACAATAAAATTTTAATTATGCTAAAGTATTCAGAAAACTTTGTTATTAAAGGAAATTAAGATTGTATACAATAGTTAGGGGTGTGTTTGTTCCAAAATTAGTTGATGTTTGAACCTTGAGTTTATGAAATTTGTAGCTTATAAAAACTTTCATAAAATTAGTTGAAGTTGAACCTTGAGTTTATGAAAGTTCGATTCATGGTATCGATGGTGGGTTACATGATATTCCATCCATCAAATCCAAGTCTGGTCCATGGTTCCGAATTACAAGGATTAAGGATGATCTTTTAAAAGTCAACATAAATCTTCCTTCTATCTTCAAAAAGAGAATTGGTAATGGTTGTGATACTCTTTTTTGGCATGACAACTGGCTAGGTTGCTCCAATCTTAAAGCACTTCCCGAGGCTATTTCGATTAGAGATGTACCTTCTTGCCTTGATATGAGATCAGACACCTTCTTATTCCCTTTGAATTCTATAACTTGCTCCTCAAACTGCTTTTGTTCTATACCAATAACTGTAGCTCCCTTATACAGAAACCTTGTCTTCAAGTGGGGTGTTGAATAGAACCATTCGTTCTGAAGAAGAAGCTTAATTGAGTATCGGGCCTTTGTATCTCTGGTTGCCATCTCCGTTTAACTCTACACGAAGACCAGTGGGAACTGTTATGGATTCCAGAGTCTTTACAGTCAAGGGATTAAGAACTCACATCATAGCCATGTCTAACAACACACTTTCAAACCCAACCCGTTGGAACAAAATCCTGCCCTTAAAAATAAATATCTTCTCTTGGAGAACTTCAAACACAAGACTTCCAACAAGATTAAATCTCGACATCAGGGGGGTTGACCTTCATACTATCCGCTGCCCGATATGTGATGACGCTTTAGAATCTGAAGAGCAACTTTTTGTTTATTGTGAGTTAGCAAAAGAAACTTTGAGAGGTGTTGTTGATTGGTGGAAATTAAGCAACGTCAACTTTTCAAACCTACAAGATGTCATCAGCCTTGCCGAAAGGGTCCCTGTTCCAGCAGCGTGCAAAATGTTTTTTGACACCGTTGTGCAATCTACCATTTGGCATATATGGAGGTTCCGCAACGAAATGGTCTTCAATTCAAAGCGGCCCAACAAGCACATAATTCTTGATAATGTGAAGCTTTCAACCTTTAATTGGATTACTTATAGGCAAAAGAAAGTCTCATCAAAATGGATAGAATGGATTTGTGATCCTTGTAATGCTATTTCATCTCTTTTGTAATTCGTTCCTAGCTTCTTGCTAGTGTCTAATATAGTTCCTTCTTTGCTGTTCAAAAAAATATCTAAAAATATTACCATTTTAATGGTCTAGTATTTAAAAAAGCAACTTAATCGGGGTGATTAAAGTAGGATAAATTTTAGTTGCATAGGGTGTTTTAAGTTTTCTAAAAGAGAACCGAGGGGGTGGCATTGAAAAACATAGTAAATAAATATATTTGTGGCTCGTAACTCATATTTGGAGCGATCTCATTTGAATTGATTTTATTTTGGTTAATTTGAATTCATACCATACCCCTTAATGGTAAGAACTTCTGGCTGAGTATCCTTGAGTTGAGCATGTCGTATCCTTCCCAACCTAAGACAACTATCTCCAACATGCGTGAACCTGGAATGACTATGCATAGATCACCATTATTTGTGTGGTCTGTTCTAGTGACAACATTCCCACTTTTTTTATCACTCCTAGTGCTAAAAGTTAGATTTCCACCTTATGCTAGCCTACAATGGCGCAATAATTTTCAACTAAGGGATGTTATTCGTGAATTAGTAGTTCATATATTGGATAATCGAGAGAGCGCGTCTGCTTGGTTCGTAAATATAAATCGGAAAATCAAAAATAGATTTGGGTGATGGGTCGTTTGGTTATTGTTATGATTTATTACATATGGCAAGAACAAAATCCCCGTTTGCATGACAGTGACCAAATATCTATTGAGGAGGTATGTCATCGCATTATATACCAAATGTTATGATTTAAGTTTATGAGCCTCACAGTTAAACCATTTGCAATTATAACAAAGTTTATGAACTAGGGAGTACCTCGAAAACTCAACAAAACTTGATTGTTGTTACATCGAAGAGAATATGGAAATTCCCAAAGTACATCGAAACATAAAATTAATATTTTTGCTAGGAAATCAGTAGGTAATTACTCACGGATTTCTCACAGAAACTTACTAATTTCTTAAAAAATATTTAAATCACATCGTGTGAAATCTGTTGGTAATTTAGTTACTGATTTCTCACACGGTAACATGCGGGAAATCAGTGGGAAATCTGCCGGTTAGCAACTTCGTGTGTAGTTTATCGCTTATTTGTGAAAAAAATTCAACATACTTTTCAACGAAATTTGGTGAACAAGTTGTGTAAATTGTGGCTAATCCGTAAAAAAATTCCCACTGTTTTCTTTTGATGAAAATAGTTGATGGGAAAAAGCGAAAAACCATGGCGGTGATAGTAAGGTAGCCCGTTATATAATTTATCTTGCTGTATTATAAATCAATCTACTATGAGTTCCCTGATACTCGCTTCACAAAAACTAAAAAAAAAATAGAAACGAGGCTCGTAATTCGTGCGTCGCCGCGGAGCGTGCTGCGATAACTTTGCAACAGAACAATAACTCTAAATACTATTTTTCACTCGTTGAGACTAACTTTGCAACGAACCGATAAACTCAAGGACTATTTTCGTAAGTTTCTTAAATATATATATTAAACCTCAACACTTTTAATAAAATCGTAGGTATATCAGAAACATTGCAATATTTGGCTCGTTTTGTTCGTAATTCGACGATATTTTCAACGACATATTTTCTTACGAATGAATCGATAGATATACGTTTCATATTTGATAAATAAAGTTTGTTATATAATAAATATCGGTAATTAAGTATAATGTGTAAGGGTCGTTTAGTAACTTGTCGCATAGTTTGAGGGTGCGTTTTGTAAGTTTGTTTTTTTAATATTAAACTCGCGTCGCAAAACGTGTAATTTCTTTTTAATATTAAAAGGCAGCACGCTTACCAAGGCGGACTACCTTTTAATATATAGCGAGCCTAGTAACCCAAAGAGCTATTTTCGTTAATTGTTTTTAATTTTTTTATAGAAATAGTCCTTCGGGTTGGCATTTAATTGCAAAGTTAGTCATTAAGGACTAACTTTGCAGCGAACCGATAACCTTAAGAACTATTTCTATAAAAAATTTAAAAATATATATTAAACTTCAGTATTTTTTATAAAATCGCACATAGATCAGAAGCACTGCAATATTGCGCTCGTTTAGTTATCAATTCGACGATCTTTTCAACCACATATTCTTTTACGAATGAGTCGATAGATTTACGTTTTATATTTGATAAATAAAATTTGTTATATTTAAAAGTCGTAAATAGGTAAAAGTTAAAGATCGTTTTAATAACTTCTCGCATAATTTGAGGGTGCGTTTTGTAAAAAAGAAATAATTTGTTTTCTTCTTAATATTGAAAAAGCGCAAATGTCGATGTGTACCGATGAATGTTTATATACTTATAACTAATAACTAGCATGTTACTCGCGCAAAGCAGCGGTTTCGGGGGAATTATAAATAAAAAAAATTAATAAAATTATATCAAAATTGATGTTGAATTAAAGAGTACAAAATTTTAAGAAATATGATGAAATTAAATTATAAAAAAAATAAATTGATAAAAATATATTTCAATTTAAAAATTAAAAAAATTAAAAGTGACACATGTCACTTTAAGATGTGTTTCCCTAAAATGAGATAGATAGTCAAGATTGCAAAGATTTAAAAGTTGTTACATAAAATGAGATGGATGTGCTTGTTGTTAAAAAGTGATATTTCCATAAAAAGAAAGCAAAAAGACTAAATTTTGAGACATTATAAATATGAAAGTGTCTCAAATACTTTATATTGTAGTAAAGATATGAGGGTGCGTTTTGTAATAAATCACCATTACCTGTTAAAGCATTATATATGCCATTATGTAAAGAAAAACTCTAGCTTACAAGTGTAAGTATTTTTTTTAGGGTTTTGTTAAACATAACTTTAAGTGCTATGTTTACGAAACAAAAAATATGTATAATTTACGTAAAATCGTTGAGAGAGTCTAAATGTAAAAAGTGAGCGGTTATTATTGAAGGTAGTATATCTGAATAACTTAAACGGCTATGAGGGCTACATGAACTGAGCATATAAAACAAAAAATTATACTGTATTTTTTGGGTGCAAGGGTACCCACTCTTTTAATGGTTTTGGTCAGTGTTTTGAAACCCGGTTCGACCCGGCCGGGTCAACCGGTTGAACCGGTTCCGGCCGAAAAAACGGGTCAAATTAAACCGGGTTTCATATTTTCGAAACCCGGTTTGACCCGTCGGGTTTGGCCGGGTTTGGAGTGACCCGGGTCATGAGACCCGACCGGGTTTCGGTTTTTTCGTATTTTTTTATAAATAAAACATGTTAATTGTATATATATTTGTGACGTAATTTTAATTTTACATGTTATATTTGTTAATAAATAGTCTTTAGGCTTAATATATGGAATATTTCATGATTTATATACATACTTTCTTTCTAATTATTGAAAATATATATATATATATATATATATATATATATAATTTTTGGAAAACCGGGTTGATCCGGCTGTCCAACCGGTTGAACCGGTAACCCGGTGACTCGTTCGGGTCGATTCAAAACCCGGTTTTCAAAACCCGGTTTTCAAAACATTGGTTTTGGTACCCAGTTTATGTTACGTCATAATAATCTCTCTGTTACCTCTATTATTTCACATGCACATACCATCTACAAAATCAGGGTCTCTACTGTCTTTTATTTATTAACATATCTTTCATCTTTCTTTA
>BQNB010123341.1:0-16730 GCA_026074375.1 Tanacetum coccineum
TTGAGTTCTCTATTTTGGACTTACAAGAGGCTCTGTGTTGCTTTCCCTTTTGACAAGCAACACAGGTTTGATCATTTTTAGAAAGTTTAGAAGGTAAACCTCTTACAAGATTTCCCTTAACCAATTTATTCATGGTTTTAAAATTTAAGTGACCTAACCTTCTATGCCAAAGTTTAGATTTATCAGATGTGGATTTTGCAAAAAGGCAAGTTTAACCTCCTTTAGGAATTATGTTTTTCAAATCAATACTATACATATTATTCTTTCTAGGAACTCTAAGTAAGACTTGACTTTCATCAATTAACTTAAAGTTTGGAGATACAACAATACATTCAGTGTCATTAAAAAGAACACTATTCTTTTTATCACACATTTGTGAGATAGTAAAGAGATTAAGTTTTAACTCTCTCACAAAATACACATTTTCAAAATTTAGATTACAGTTTTAATGGTACCTTTTCTTGTGATTTTCGCTCCTTTAGGGTTCCCTCCAAAAGCAACATATCCTCCATCTATCTCTTCATAGTCTGTAAGATAGGACATGTTCCCTGTCATGTGCATTGAGCATACACTATCAATCACTCATTGTTCCTGTAATCTATATGTGGAGTGCCCTGCACAAATAGGTAAGGAAAACAGTTTTTTTTAGGGACTAGAAATCGTTTTGACTTGGGATCTGCCTTGTGAAATAAACATAATCAAACTTTTTTAGGGTGGATTGATGCACTGTTTTTGTTTAGAACATGGTCTAAACTTTATGCTTTGGTTTCCAAACCAAAAAGTGAGGCCTTAACAGCATTAAAATTTATTTTCTTAACGCATTTTAACTACTGCTGTTGGTTCCTAGCAGGTCCTTAATTTTTTTACACCTAACAGTATTATCCTTTTGATTAATATTACTGTTTTTAAATATTATGTTCTTATGAATAGGCCTCTTAATAGTTGAATGTACTGATTTAGAAAAAATTGACATTGGTCTAGCAGCATTCACGGTTGTTTTTGAGTGAGCAGCATTAACTTGTCTAGCAGTATTAACTGATACTAACCAGATTATTTAGTACTGTCTTGGAAAACTAGTTCTTTTTAGCACATGGTGTGGAGTATTCTTTTTAGAAAAGTTTTGATGATCACCCTTTTGAGCATTGTTCAAAAGGTTTTACAATCCTTTGTTTTTGAAATGTTTTTGGATGGTAATTTCAATCAACCTTCAAATGATCAAGCTTCTACACAATAACGGCTTATTAAAACATCTCTAAATTGCTTCTATTTTTGGAGACCTCTTTTTATTTGTTCTATTTTCTTTGATTGCTTTAGTACTGTGGTGTTTTGCCTATGTTGCTAACTGACTAACAGTTTTCCTAGTGTTTTGTTATTGTTGTTTAGATTGACAACTCTTTTCTTAAACAATACTAGGCCTAACTGTACCACCCCCCAAAATGAATCGCCAGCGGAAAATTGTCTGGGGAGCGTTACTTCATTTACAATAGCACAAGATTACAAGAGAAAACGTCTTTCTAAATGTGTCCGTTTCGTACAAACAATCTGCGCGGTTTTTCTGATATCAAAAATAATAGTTTTGTCCATATTGCATTCCACCTGAAAAACTTAATTGTAAAGAACTCCATTGCCTCAATGATCCAAGCAATCTTATTCACCTGAGAAAAACATGCTTAAAGTGTCCCCAAAAAATCATTAAAGTTGGGAGTTCATTAGCGTTTTGAGTATTAATTGTAAATGTTGGAATCCAAAGTTTATAAAGTATGCAGCACCATTAATCCCTTATAATAATCGCCAAAGTGTTAAAGTAAAAGTAGACAATGGTTTAGTGTTTATTGCTTCACCGACAATATAATGAAAAGTGTTCAGAAATTAGTAATGTTCAATAAGTAGTATGGACAGTGAGATCGTTGATTTTTCAAAATGTATGGGTCTACTATAAACAATACAAGTACCACATAGATATTAGTTACTTGTTGCGCTAAGCTCATGACCACCGAAACCTTTAGATCGGTTGCTAAAGTTAGGCGGGTAGGTGCATTGCCTAGCACCTAGTTTCCTAAAATGTAATGCGTCGGTACTTGGTAGGTGCGTTGTATATCTTACCGGGACAGGGGAGTACAGTCCCAATAGATTATTTACAGCATTCGCGCTCCCTTCAAAGCGGTCTCCGGTCAAGAAATTAACGGGTCATGTAGGGGGACTTCATGGCAACAGAGTATTAGGCAAACACGTAAAAAGGAAAATTCTACATAAAGTACCTTGTGTCCAAAGTTAGATGTAACCATTGTATTCGTAAATAGCTTTGAGTACTTAAATCCATTAAGTTGAAAATCAGTGTGATATTAATCAAAGTAGTGAGTTCGAACAGGAGTATGTAAACAATTTCGTAAACATGTATGCAAATGAGTATGTGAACAAAGTAAGAAATCAAGTTTGTATAAATTGCAAAATAAAGTATTGTAAAACCAAAGTGTTGTAGATAAGTATGTAAAAGATATTGTAAACGAATATGTAAACAAGTTGTATTGAGCATGTATTCTCCCCCAAGATTTGTAAAGTAATGTAAAAACAAGTGAAAGAGGGGCTATAAACTCACATCGATGATGAAGGACGATTTGCCGAATAGGCATTTAATATGCATAACACGAACGGAAGACGAAACGGCTCGATCAAGAAGTTGCGACTAATCTTAACAGCTAAGTCCCACTAGCCTAGGATGATGCGTTTGGGTTTTCCGATGAATAATTATGTCAACGCGACACATTGATAAAGATTTAGATTTAAAGTTGTAATAGTTTGGTGGTTGGTTAAATAAATAAATCAAAAAGTAAACGTAAGGTGTGTAATACATTCCGTATATATTACATAATGATAAATGACCAAATATATAATTCCTATCGTAAATTATATATTAAGATACCCACCCAAAAGGATAACTCGAAGCGTATATGATACACAACATGTGTGTTCCCTAAAAGATGACAATTAAACTAAAATGGTTTAATTATATAATACTTTCCAAGTATTATATAAGAAAAATAATAAAAATTAAAGAAACTAAATAATTCGACACGTTTTTAGAAAATCACCACTTAAACAAATAAATAAGTGCTTAGCAGAAAAGTAATCGTACGTTTTAAAGTTACAAATCATGTACACTATGTTTTTAAAACTTTTACAAAGGTTATGATGTTAATTTCTAGTTGACAATTATAAAATATATAAAATAATATTTTATAAGTTTGTATTTTGTTTCCTCGACAGGTCGTGTCTAAAATTGTTGTCTCATTTGTAAAAGTATAGTTTTCGTTCGTTGCCCAGGTTATTGTATAATACAATTTAATATATCTTAAAACACATCTTAGTCCCTTTTTATCGGTCCTCTAATATAATAGAGTTTTAGTGAATTATAAATATAGAAAATTATATAAATTTTCGTCATGACTTTCCCGTTTATAATCGCTTTCCATTTTCGCCAAAACCCAACGTTTTCCCTAAATCAATATATGTTGCAATTATTCATGTTTCAATATTTCAAACGCCCACGTGTTTTAGATATAATATGTACATATTTTATTATGTCTAAACTTAAACAAAATAATAATATCATATTTATTTAACCAATTTTAAACCACCAATTAATCCGGTTTTGTATTTATAAAATCTTACGATATATTTTATTGTTGATTTATTTAAAACAAACGCACCCTTGTTGTTTCGCTAAACCAAACGCACCCTAACAGTTTTCTGCACACACCCAAACACCCCCTTTGGGTGTTAACTGTCAAACCAAACACCCTTTTAATACAATCTGCCTAACCAAACATCCCTATTGCTGTCCCAAACACCCCTTATTGCTGTTAAAACCCACAGCCAAACGCACCCTACTGAGGAAACCATAAATCAAACGCACCCTAGCTTTGATGTTTCACAGCCAAACGCACTCTTCTCGCTGTCATGTACAAACCAAAACGCACCCTTTTTGTGACTAATAAAACCAGCACACCCTGGTGCTTGCGACCAATCCACACGCACCCTATAACTGTTTAGACCACAAAACAAACACACCTTATCTGTTGTACCAAAACCAACGCACTCTAGATGGAAACCCAACGCACCCTGCGTCGGCTGAATTTGTATCCAAACGCACCCTAGTCGGCTAAAGCCACAAACCCAACGCACCCTAGTGCTGTTTTACAGCAACCCAAACGCACCCTAATGCTGTTTTCACAGCCAACCAACGCACCCCTCGCGGTGATAAACCGCGAAACCAAACACACCCTACCTGCGGTGGTTCATTACCGAAACAACACCCCTTTTGGGTGGCTGTCACCGAAAACAAACACCCCTTTGCTATTATCACAAACCCAACGCCCTCCCCTTTGTTGTTGTTACAAACCACCCGCACCCTTGTGGTGATATAAACTCGACGCACCCTTACTCGGGTACCCCGGGTCAGTTGAGACCCAAACCCCAAACGCACCTTTGTCGTTGAACCACACGCACCCAAGCTGGTGTAAACTACAAAACGAACGCACCCTCTGTGGTGATAACCACAAACCCAACACAACCTTGGTGGTGTTTGCTGCTGTGGTGACGGGGCTGTCGTGGGTCAACAGCCGGAGAGAGGGGGGGAAAAATGACGCGAGTGAGGGAGAGTGATGGTGGAGATCGGATGGATCGGGAGATGGGAAGGATTTTTGGTGTTGGACGGGAAAGCTCGCCGGAAAACTTTTCCGGCGGCTGAGGTGGTGATCGCCGGCGGTGGGGTGGCATGAGAGGGGAGAGAGAGTATATTGAGTGTGTGTGTATAAAGATGGAAATGAAATTTATTATAAATAAAAACTTATTTATAGTAAAACTATAAAAATCAAGTGACAAGTTCAAATAGTTTAGGGTAGAAAGTGTAAATGTTTTAATGAAGTTTTGATAAAAGCGGTTCGGGACTTGTTTGAATGACTTAACGGATGATTCAACACACGAAACTTGCGCCATTGTTTTCCAAATCATTTTTCTGATAAAAATGAGTATTCACTCCACTAATTTTTGTAAATGTTTTATAGAATTTATTTAAAGCGTTTGTTATTTATTTATTTCTTAAATTTTTCTGATAAACTTTATCCGTTTTAAAAACGAATTTTAACTTTAATATTGCGTTTTTAACAACTTTTCGGTATTATCAAGATTCTTAATTTATTAATTATTTTTATTTAATAAAGTTATGATAATTAAATATAATTTTATTATTTTGGGCTGCGATTCGGTATACGTTGTTGTTCAAAATTTTTTGCGGAGAGCATTTCATCACCTTCTGATGTTTCCAGGTCTTCGGTCAAACTGAAAGTTGCCTGCAGGAAGGGGTTTTACATTAACTTGCTTTTGAGTCGTGTTGGAAAACGTGCTTTAGGTGGTCGACTTTATAAGTTCAAGCCAGACACTAAAGTAAAACGATTTGAAATAGTATTCAAAATTCGAAATTTCTCGGATGTTACTTAGTACTACCTTTTTAATGAAATTCTGTCCGAGATTTAAATTTGTGTTATCCGATTGTGGGACCAAGGAAAGACTTAAGGTTTAATAAGCCATTTGAACATGACGCTGATAACTTTATTCGGCAAAATCTGATGTTTCGACATTTCTTAATATCCATAAATTTTGGCTAGGTTGACCAGGATATCCAATCCATCAAAATGGGTATCTCAAAATATATCATTACAGATCTTATGACTAGTATACCCGCGGTATAGGAAAAGTCTCATTATAGTGAAAACCTCAAGAAGAAAGTGTAGTCGCGTGAGTATGTTTGTATAAGTTTCCAAATGTCCGAGTACGGAGTCTCGTTTCTACTATCTGTAATGTTCGATGATTCATATCAACGTGGCTTATGTATGTAAGTACCCAACTTACTTGGCAGTACTAGGATGTATCGCGACCTAAGTCTTCCTACTAGTGGCCCGAAAAGTGAATAGTCCAACTATCTGTTTACGTTCGATAGTATGTTTATCTCGTTTAAGTGGGAATTGCATAAACTCTATTGGATAAAGTTGTATCAGTCATTAAGGATCCGCTCTAGTACCCAACAGTGGGACCATAATGTCAATATTATACAAATGGTGAGGGGATTATAGCACTAAGTCTGTTGACTCTCAGACAGTCGTGATGCAAGGGCTTGCAATGGCAAAAGTAATAACTTAAGAATGAGATAAGGTAGTTCCAAGTGAGGCCTTAAGATTCTGCTGAGTGGCAAGACACGATTGTGTCTCTAGACCCTTTTAACGGATTCTGATGATTATCGATTTCAGGTTCATACTCGTGTCATATCGGATACCATTAAGCCCACTCATTTATAATTTATTATTTGCATAAAGAAGCGTCCCAATTTATGTAAATAATGAATTGATAAACTTATGGTTCGGTGATTTACAATTTCTTTATTTAACTGAAGAGGCGTCCCAATCCTTTTAAATAAAGAGATTATAAATCATCCTACTTAATAATTTCTGATATAACACGCGTACACACAAAGTTTTCAAGGTGGTGAATGACATAACGATGCCGATGCTCTAATGAGTATGGAACGAGTATTTAAAACTCGTCTTCGGAGACGGGGAGTAAAACAATCAGGGAAGATCGACATAGAGTTTAAGACAGTTAATGAGTACTCGGTTAGAGTAAATAAGGTAAAGATCTCTATGAACGAATCAGTATAGCGATTATCATATCAATCCTCATATTACAAGTCCCGCCCATACAAGACTTGTAATACTTAGATTCATACATAATTCCATGTAAACAAAAAAAATTATAACAGTCTTCGCGTAATACGATATTGTATAAAGCTATGAGGAAAAAAAATAATGTCCTTAGAGACCATTGTTTAACTCACAATGTCTGAGAACGAAATGAGACCATTGTGCAACTCACAATGTCTAAGAAGTAAGATGAGACAATTGTATAACTCACAATGTCGGAGGTATAATTGAGACAATTGTGCAACTCACAATGTCTTAAGAAGTAAAATGAGACCATTGTATAACTCACAATGTCTTAAGAAATGCTCTGGTATTTATATAAATAACTCTTATATAAATAAATGTACGATATACGCAAAGGGATGTAAACATATATATATATATATTATATATGTAAGCAACTTAAGGTAACAAGTAACCTAAGCAAGTAAGCAAGTAGTGTGTATGCACTTTGTGATAACGGTTATAGTCTAGGGTAAAATATGCAACCTAGTTCTCTATAACCTTGGCTCTGATACCAATCTGTAACACCCCCATAAAATCACAACGCAGCGGAATACCACTCTGGGGTGCTACTTCATAGTTCATACACACAAGTTACACTTCATAATACAACAACAAAAGATACAAGAGACGACCTCTAAATGTTTTTTTTTTTTTTTTTTTTGGGGGCCGTTTGAAAAGTAATCTCATTGATTTTCTTGAAATTAATATAACATTTGTCCCATAATTGCATCACAATGAAAAGCTTGAAAGCAATATAACGAGATTTGATCATTTGTATGTAATTAGAAATCCATGAATGAAATCTTGTCAATTTAGACTCCAATGCACATCAAGTAAGCCAAGCATCTAATTCACCTGAGAAAAACATGCTTAAAAGTGTCAATATAAAGTTGGTGAGTTTATAGATTTTTGTAAGTATAAACGTTGAAATCAAAAAATTTATAAAATATGCATGACCAGTTCAATCCTTATAATAGTCGCCAAAAACGTAAGTGTAAGTGTAGAACCGCAAAAGTATAGTGTCTACTGCTTCACCACATTATAATGAAAAATGTTTAGTAATCAGTAATGTTCAACAAGGTAGTGTGGACCACATGATTTTCAAAATGTATATGACTACTATACAGATACAATATCACATAAAATGTATCTACTGTTGCGCTAAGCTCATGACACCGAAGCTAAATTATGTAGCATATAATATGCCAAGTGTATTATGCCCTACCGGTGTTTGACCACGACACCCAATGATATTTGACATGATATATATCCGTTTATCGGGAGTCCCGTGGGTAGTGAGCGCTACTCACCCGGATAAGGATAATTAGTCCTAATAGATCTATTTATAACATTCATGCTTACTTAACCAGTACAGTCGGTCAAGCAATTGACGGTTCATGATAGTTCGGGCAAGAGAGTGGTCTAATCGCTACTTAGGCAACACGTAAATAGGAGATGATAACCAAAAACACTTGTGTCCAATGAAGAAATAACCATTGTATTCATAAACAACTTTAAATACTTAAATCCATAAGTAGAAAGAGTGTGATATCAATCAAGTAACCGAGTTTGTAATTGGTATGTAAACAATTTTGTAAACGTGTATGTAACCAAGTTATGAAATCAAGTATGCAATCAAGTATGTAAAAGAGATTGTAAATGAATGTGTAAACAAATTGTAATGAGCATGTATTCTCCCTCGAGATTTGTAAAGTAATTGTAAAACAAGTGAAAGAGGGGCTATAAACTCATCTCGATATAGAAGAACGATTGGCAGAATTGCACATATTAAGCATAACACGAACGGAAACCGGAACGGCTCGACCAAGGAGTTGCAGTTTATCTTAACGGCTATGACCCACTAGCTTAGGATAATGTATTTGGATTTTCTGATGGATAGTCACATCAACGCGACATGTTGATAAAAGATTTAGATTTCAAGTTGTAATAATTTGGTGGTTGGTTAAATAAAATAAATTGAAAAGTAAACACAAAGTGTGTAATATATTCCTGGTATATGATTTACATATGAAAATTGAAACAAGTATATAATTCATATCCTGAATTTATATAACAAAGCGAACAATCAAATAAAATATTTGGGGTTTTATAATTACTTTGCAGTATTATATAAGAAATGTGAGAAAATAATTGTAACAATATAATTCGACACGTTTTCAGAAATCACCAATTAAATTATTAAAAACGTTCTTGCATAAAAGTAAACGCATGTTTTAAAATAATATTAATAAGTTAGTATTTCGTTTTCTTGACGGGTTGTAGCTAAAATAGTTGTCTCATTTGTAAAAGCATAGTTCTCGTTTGTTTATCTGGTTATTTTATAATTTCAAATTAACAATCGTAAGGCTATATAACTTCGTCTTTTATCGGTTTTTCTAAGATAATAGAAATTAATAGGAAATTTATTAAGTATAGTAGTTTATAGATTTTTCGGCATGACCTATTCGTTTATAAAACGTTTCCTATTTTTATAAAACTCAATGTTTTCCCCTTTTCAATCTATCCATGTGGCAAAATATACGCGGGTTTTAATATGTATCTAATCGAGACCAAACAATGACGAAAATAAATAAAACCAAACATGCCTTTAAGATTATAAAACACAAAAACGAAAATAATATATAACACATTTATTTAACCATTAACCACAATTTAATCCGGTTTTTATATTTTACTAAAACTTGCAATATATTTATTAGGCGATTTTTATAAATCAATTACGCTTTAAAGGCTGTTTCGCATCAAACCAAACACGCCCTTACGGTGTTTCCTGCTCACCCAAACACACCCTTTGTGATTTCATGCTTACCTAAACACACCCTTTACGGCTTCCTGCTCACCCAAACACACCCTTTTTGGTTTCCTGCTCACCCAAACACACCCTTTGTGGTTTCCTGCTCACCCAAACACACCCTTGCTATTAAATTAACAACCAAACGCACCCCATGTGCGTTTCTATGAAACTTAAACGCACTCCTTGATGTTCACAGCCAACCAAACGCAAAAAAAACCACTAAAAGCTAATGACATATCCAAACACCCATATGCTGTTAATGGAAGAAACAAACACCCCTATACGATTTTTAAAACCAAACGCACCGTATGTGCTGATAAGAAAAAACACACGCACCATTGGTGGTGCTTCTGTCGAACCCAACACACCCTTGTTTGTGGTTCGATTAAAACCAAACGAGCCCTTATGGTGATGACGGTTGGGAGATGGTGGTGAGGGTGGTTATGGTGGCGTGTTGTGCTCGCGTGTGGCGGTGAGTTGCGAAGGTGATGGACTGGTGGGATTGTTGGTGCGTTGGTGGTGGATGGTGATGA
Source organism: Tanacetum coccineum (assembly GCA_026074375.1). Classification (NCBI taxonomy): domain Eukaryota; kingdom Viridiplantae; phylum Streptophyta; class Magnoliopsida; order Asterales; family Asteraceae; genus Tanacetum; species Tanacetum coccineum. The sequence goes on from BQNB010123341.1 coordinate 10,107, forward strand.
TGTTGTTGTTGGTTTGGTGGTGGTGCGTGGAGTGATGAGGGTGGTGGCGTCGTGGAGTGGCAGCCGAGGTGGTGGGCCTGCGAAGGTAGGTCGACGGTGGTAGGGCGGTGGCGAGCAGATGGTGAACGTGGTGGAGTGGCAGTGGGGTGAGGAGATGATGACGATGGTGGATGTGGTGGTTGGGCGTCGGCGAAGGTGGCCGGAATCTGGCCGGATTGTGAGGCGGCGCCGGAAATGAAGGAGGGAGAAATATGGGGGCTAGGGTTTGTCAAAAATGAGTATAACCCTAATACCAAATCTATATATACTCAAAAAGTTTCTAAAAATGTGGCAAGTTTAATATAGATAAGGGTTAATTGTTGTAAAATGTAATGACCAAATAGGGACCCAATAGTGTAATTTTTGTTAAGTATTGGTTCGGGACTTGTTTGGGCTAGTTAACAGATGATTCAAAACAGGAAAATTGCACCATTGTTTTCCAAATAGTTTTCCTACGAAAATGAGTATTTACATGACTATTATTTTATAAATGTTTTTATAAAATATATTTAAAATGGATACATTTTCTATCTCATTTATCCGTAATCCTCTTTGTCCAGTGATTGAGACTTTGCTTTCATTTTCATCCGAAAATGAAGACAAAGTTTTCATTCCTGGTATTCTTTCTTCTAATCTCTTATCTCATCGGGGTAAAATCCATTCCTATCCTCCTTGACCAAATCAAGTATGGGGGATCGAGTCAGGCTCAAGACTCGGTTAACAAAAATAAGTGCTTCGTGGGTGGAAACCCATGCTTATCCTTAGTAGTAGTATATTAGTATAATATTTATGAATAAGTATGATGTGAGGAGGCCCGCCTCTTCCTTTCTTGTGTTTCATGTTTTTATGTCCAGGATTGCCCGGATTTTGAAGACTCTCGTGCTCGTGGTTTTGTCCATCGTTCACTCGATCTTCAATCCTTCACATGCTTATATCTGGGAATCCGATATCCTAGATCTTATTGATTAACGTTTATCTATTAGCATAATTATTAAACGGCTTTAGATTTACGTAGAGAACCCTTAATATTTGAATTATGCCTTGACATTAGTATGGGGGTGACAGTCTCACATTGAGGACAATGTGTAGTTCTAGTATGGGTGGGGGGGATCTTTCAATTCGATCTTACTTGCATTTGCCTTGTCTTCACGTAACCCCGTTTTTCCACCAAAAATAGCAAAAATATGCCAAAATCATTTTTTTTCAAAAATAGAGAATAAGTGTTTCGACACATAGTTTTGTCTTTTTAAGAATAAATTTTGACTTGGTCGAGCATGTTGCGCTCTAGCTTGCCCCTTAACTTATATAAATATAATCTTTTGCTAGTCTTTTATACCAGAAGCTTTAAAATGCGAATTCTAGTTTGAAAAAGCTAAGAGTTTGCAAGTTTCCATGATAGACTTTAAATATGCAAAGCTTGTTTTTATTAGACTAAGCATTCGCTGATAATTTTATTAAAGATTTTAAATTTGCGAAGAACGGAAAATGATAGAGTTTTATATAAGTTAGATGCTAAGCGTAGAGTAGTTGGATCTCTTTAGAGCTCATAGAGGTTAATTGTGGCTTTTTGCTCCCATCAGCTTAATAAACGTTATATAATTATTGAATAAATAAAGTTACTTTATGTTTTAGCGATTCTTAGTTTAAATCACTTCGTAGAGATTCCTTCTGGTGAAAGTAAGGTACACATCGAGGTTTTGTCAGTGTTGTGAGGAAATAGGCTACCGATTCCTGACGGCTCGCTACCGTTGTTTAGGTAGTTAAAAGACCACAGGACTTGAAATTTAGCTATAATAATAATAATTATGTAATAAATCGAAGTCGAAATAAGACCACTACCTCTTGGCGGCTCATAACCGATGTGGTAGTCGTTTAAAGGGTGGAGGTATGAATAATAATAAGAACTATGGGCTGATAAAAGTTTACTGCATCTTGCCGGCTCACAACCGATGTTGCAGTCTTCTAAATAAGGCACATAGTAATAATCCGAGACTGATAAAAGTTTGCTGCATCTTGCCGGCTCACAACCGATGTTGCAGCCTTCTAAAAGGTCGAGGAAATCACCGAGGTCGAAATAAGACTACTGGCTCTTGCCGGCTCACAACCGATGTGTCAGTTGTTTAAAGGACCGAGGTTTAATAATGTTGCTATAATAATAATAACAATAAAGCCAAATTTCGACTCCGGGGTTATCTAAATAAAGCCTCCGTCTCTGGACTCGTAGTTGAGTTGTTTCGGATGAAATAAAAAGGATAACCCCTAAATCATGCGAAATTAGAACCTTAATGTGGACCTTATTCTCACCACATCGTCTCTTTAGGAAATGATTTCAAACTAATTATGGTCTAAACCGGGTTTTACTTTATGTAAATAAGACATTAATTTATTTGTCACCAATAATAAAAATAAAATCTTTAGAGGATTTAGGAATAAGGGAGCGGAAAGTAGCTATGCATTCACAATTAGCATTTATGAGTAGTGTTAGCATCTTAACTTGTATTTAACAATGATTTCATTTTTAAGCTTAGTTTGGGGCAGGTGAAAAATCAAGGACGATGAATTTATCCTTTTTAGTGTTTCTTGTTCCATGAAGTTATGATATGTATGAATGTTAATAATAAATACATAAAAAGGGTAAAACAGGGTGCTTTTCTAAATTAGTGATTTTTAAATCCCCTTAGATGAACACTTAGCTACTTTCCGAGGTAATTAGTCTAACGGGGTTGAAATTGTTGGTTTTCTAAGTTTGTGTTTATGACATTGCGTGAGGATACGGCAATAGTTTAGTATGGGAGATTTTGGTATGTGCTTAAATACACATACCTTTTACCTAATAAAACGAGCTAAAAAGACCAATAATGACCAATAATACATGAAAAATACATTGTATTCGTTTGTATTGTGAATTGTGTCGTGCAGGTAACGGATATTCAATAAAAAGATAAAAAACGAAGCAAAACAGACAAAGCCGAGCATGGGAATGGAATGAGCACGAAGAAACCGAAGCCGAAGGCGTGCTCATCTTCTATAGACCAACCTGGGCCCACTTAATGGGTCGGGTCAGCCCATTAGCTTATAAACCTTAAAACTTAAGCCTTATACAAATCCATAATGCCATTAATCCAATCCAGGCCCAATCATATAACAAAATCCCAACTCTTATAACCGGGTCTAAAGTCAAATTTATATAACCTTGACCCGGTCAAAATTACTGTACATCTTCACCTTTTCCCTCCATCATTTACCCTGCACCAACGAACACAGGGTTAACTATTATTCACCCACACACGTTGCACTTCTAGAAGACCTTGCTGACATCCTCTGACACTTAGGATGCCACGTTGGCAATCCCAAGCATTCTGATTAGCTAGTGTGCGTGGTGATCAAATGAAGGGCTCAGATTGATTTGGATTTGTGGCGGTTAAGAGATGGAAGGCCAATATTAGATCTGAAGGTTTCTCCTCACACAACAAACACACCCAAGCCCCTTGGCTCCTCTATAAATAGATTAGGAATTCTCTTGTGAAGGGTGTTAGATTTTAGGAGTAATGTAATTTTATTTACCAGCTAATTTTATGCTTATTGTTTTGAATTTCAACTTAATGTACCTTTCATTGAATTAATAAAAGTTAAATTTTCAGTTTAATTGTCTTTTACATTTATGTTTTTACTCTAAATTCACCTTATATTCATAATAAGCTATCATAAGCTATCTTAAGCTTTTTAAATCTCAATTCAGTGTTTTCTTATACAAATAAGCTTTCAAAGCTTATTTGTACAAGCTGGTTAAATTTGATATCAATTGGCTAAGGTTTATGGTTTTAAGCTTTATGGAAGATAAGCCAAAAAGGGATAGGCTAATGACTTTCTTTCCAGCTTATCTCTGATAAGCTAGAGCTAGTTGATAAGCTCTTTTGAGCATTTTTGTCCCTGTTTAAGCAAAGGACTAAGGTACACTTTCTTTTACTCTTTCTAGCTTAATCTTCTTATGTTGCTTAATTTTGTTTATTCAACTCATAATTCTGCTTATCTTATGCTTATTTGTGCTTGTTTAGTTCTGTGTTTGTTTGTCTTATCCAGTTTATAGTTTAGTTTACATTTAATCTTAAGTTTCATAAATCTGTCATTATCATAGTCAAATTAGCTTATTAATCTAGCTTATTATTTAATGCTTATTTTTCCCTTAGTTTTTGCTTATTTGACTTTAATCATCTTAGTACTTAACTTGTCTAAGCAATTCAAAACTTAGTTTGGTCTGATTTAGTTTTAAAATGTTTTTTTTAAATCTAAAGGGGTGTTTGGTACTAGCAGTACTTACATATGTTAGTACTTCCTAGTCTCTTTTGGCATTTAAATTAGTTTTAACAAACTTAAACCTAGTATAAAAGTTAGTTTAATTCAGTTTTTAAAGTTTAAAAATCAAAGTTAAGGTTTAATTTGTCCATGGTTTGAATCTATGGTATTAACATTTTCATTTTATAGCTTATTTGCTTAGATTTTGATTAGGTGTTGTTTTGTGTCATTTCCATGTTAGTTTTGAGTCATCAATGCAGCAGAATGAGCTTGGTTTGAGTGAGAATTTGTCTTGTGTGTTTTTGAGTCAAAACTGTCTAAGTTTCTTAGTTTTTATTTTGTCCAAAAGTTAGTTTTCATGAGTAAATTTAGGTAAGATAAAGATAGTTTTAAAGTCTGAATTTAATAAAATAAACTCATTAGGCATCAAGCTTGATCTGTTTTAGTTTTTTGAGTTTTCATATTAGCTTTTATAGCTTAAATTTAGGGCTAAAAGTAGCAATTTTCCAAAAACAAGGTTCAGTATATACTGATTTTGATCAGCATATACTGACTTTCTTTTTCATCTTTGCTTTTCTTTTAGTTGCTTATGTTTACTTATTTGTGTCCTTAGGGTCAAAGTCTTTAGCTTATTTTTGAGTTTTAATCTTTAGTTTAGCTTATTGAGTCTTATTCTTAGGCCTGCAATAGCTTATTTTTCCTTCAAAAACCAAAAAGCCAAAAACATAAGTATTCTGTCATTTTTTTCAAGTCCCTAGTTCTAGCTTATTTTATGTCAAAGTTAGCTTAATTTTAGTTAGTTTTAGCTTATTGAGTCAAACTCTTAATCTGTTTTTAGCTTTTAAACTTTTTCTTTGCTTATTTGGTCTTATTTTTAAGCTGCAAGTTTCATATAAATCTAAAAAGCCAAAAATATGTTAGTGTGGTCTGTCAGTTTTTAAGTTCTTTTTTCTAGCTTATTTCTAAACCCATTTCCTTAAATCTTGTTTTTATATGTTCTTTGGATGCCTAAGTTAATCTGTTTTTAGCTTATACCTTATTTCAAGTGCTTATTAGGTCTTAAGCTTAGCTCAAAATTAGTCATTTGTCCTTAGGTCTGCTAGTTTAAGTATGCATTGCTTTTAGCTTTCATTAGCTTTTCAGCTGAGATTATTAGTTATTTTCTTGTCTTATAAGCTTATTAAGTCTAAGTAGTGATCTTTTTGTTAGCTTTTTGAGTTTTTCCATTTGCTTAATAAGTCTAAAAAGCCAAACAGTTTTGCTTTAAAGTCATAAGCTATTATCTTTGAAACTGACACTTTTAATCTGCTTAATTCTAGCTTATTTTTCAGCATTGTCAAAAAGTTCTTCACAAAAAGTTTGTTATTTTAGCTTATCTTTAGCTTTTTCAAAAGAAAAATAAAAAAATAAAATGTTTTGTAAAAAGAGATGGTCACAGGGATCGAACCTGTGACATCTCCTTCATAACACTAACACCTCAACACACACTCTCAATACCAACTGCCCTGGGGTCTTTTTCAGTTAAACCATCACACCATTTAATATTTAACCCGTTTTTCCAGCTTTGCTTATTAGTCTTATATAGCTTATTTATATTTGTTTCAGCTTATTTTCCCGTTTTATTTTTCCTAAGTTTAAATTAGTTCATAGTACTTTTCATAAATTTTCTAGAATTTTCATAATTAAATTACTAATTTTAATAATTAAATTACTAATTTTAATATTTAATTTAAATTAAATCTGTTTTTAAATCATAATAAATAAAATAAAAGTCAAAAAATATAATTCTTTTTTCTAAAATTATTTTTAGTCATTTAGGATTTATAAAAAATAAAAAAAAACATTCTTAGGGTTAAATTTTGATTTATTTTCTTACTAGTCGCGTTTTTAGATTCCCGTTAACGTTTTAGTTAAAATCTTTAATTGTCTTAATTGTTGATTGCCTTTACATATTTTTGCATTTATATTTGTAGACATAGGAACCCAAAATCAAAAATCTTGAAATCATTCAAAGCACGTGATTGGTTAATTTTATACTGAATATATAATATATGATAAAATATAAAATATATATAAGTCTAAAAATCAACAAGATCAATAAAACCGAGAAGTAGTATAGAATGTTCCCGGGTCGTTTATCCCCAACGAGGCTGGACTGGAAGATCGATACGGTCGGAAGATTGGAGTTTGAATGAGAAAAATGATTTGAGAGTGAGGAAAGTTAAATTAAACAATAACAAACAAAAATGTTTAAGAAAAACCTAAAAATTATGAAATTAAACTGGAAAACGA
>BQNB010123342.1:0-20115 GCA_026074375.1 Tanacetum coccineum
GGTACACTGCTCGTTAAAGTGTTGTTTTAGGTTTGTCGGCTAAATATAAATTTAAAACTTGACAATCAAATAATTGACCCTACACGATAGCACATCACCGTATCCATCAAGGAAGATATGGCGTATCCGTGCCTGCACTCAACAAAGACCCTGAAGGATCCATGATCAATACGCCGTATCCAGAGAAGACCAATACGTCGTATTGGAGATATAGTATGTGAATATTCTAGAAGATATCAAATGTGGTCCCTACTCCAAGAAAACCCTAATTCGCCGTATCCAACACATTGGATACGTTGTACTAACACCGACTCCATACCCTATAAATAGAAAACTCAAAAACAAGTTTTAAGTGTGCTAAATCATATTCTCGATACCTAAACCACAAAAGTTAGTTTTTAGAGGAGAAAAAGAGCAGAAGAGGTCTTGCAACGCATTCCAATCCATAGGAGACGACGTGTAATTTCTTATACTTTTGTAATCGTTCAGTTTTTGGTATCATTTATTAAATCGGTTAGTTTACCTTGGCTAAGCCATTACTCTTGTATTAATTATGATGTTTGAAGGCTAATACCTTAGAGTATTAGCCATTATTATAAAGATCTGAATGTTTGGTTTTGTTTATATCTCGATTGCTTAATTTATCGTTGTATGCTTGTTTATGTTTATCAATATATACTTGTTTACATGCTTTTGTATGCGACCTATCATTCAACTAGATCTAGCGATACTAACCAAGTAATCTAGATGCCGGGATAGCTCTCCATATAGTAATTTATACATCTAGAATCATAGGATCACAAATATTGACCTGCTAAATCCTTGCTAGGATACGCTTCTGGCTTAACTAGATATCGGATATTGCCTTTGGTTTATTGAACAAGTTGACTAGCAAGTGAACCTAGATAATTCAACAAATAACGTTCTAATTCCATTGGATAGTTGGATAAGTAGACTACTAGTGTATAAATTGCCGTTAAGCAGTAAGTGGGTAAAGTCTCCATGAGCTAGGGTTTAACAAGATCACCATTGCTTTAATCCCTAAGATAGATTATAATCAGCAAATAAGTATGCTTTATGTGAATGCTTTAATTATGACAGAATTAATGTGTCTAGATCTTAGGAAGAAGTCCCGTCTAAGTCTAAGAATGATATGCCACATCGAGATAAGTAATCATTGCACTGAATAAAGAAACCAACTTCTAATCGGATTAATGATGGCTAATACAGTTTTCTATTATAAGGCTTGGCCGCTCTTTTATCCTCTGTTAATTTGCTTGCGTGGGTTAAAGTGTCTTGAATTGATTGTAGTCACCACCAAACCCGTGCCAGTCTCTCAGGCTGAAACCCCCTTTTATTATTATTACCTGGTTAGATTAGGATTTGAACTTAACCATAGGAAGGATTAGCATAGGTTTGACTTATATTAGAATGAACTTAGATTAGTAAACCAAAATATTAATAAATTGAGAGATTTAACCTTGCTTCAAGTGTTTGACACCATACTTACCACGAATCTACCACTGACCGGGTACACTGCCCGTTAAAGTGTTGTTTTTTGTTAAGTCGGCAAAATATAAATTTAAAACTTGAATCATAAAAATATATACCACACAACGACACATCAGCATGTTAGGCTTTAGAAAACCAACATTTGTCTGTATCACTATTGATATGTTTAGGGAAACATGATTGTGTAGAAAGGATACCATCGGGTAACAGTCTTCATACTACATTGCCCCTTATATGGTTGATCTACTTTTAATATATTTCAAATGTATTTAATGTACTCTTAGGGTCCTTGTAATAGTCTTCATACTAGCTTACTTGTGCGTTGCCCTAACGGAATATTAAATAGACGGTAGGTTCGTGTAATCTATTCATGACTTAGGAAATAATTACATAGATCATCACAAGTGTGACAAAGCAGCAACACTAGGAGAAGCAATCTAGGGAGTAATACATGATTAAATGAATATAATCTTTTTATTATATTGTTATCACCATTAGCGTAGTTTATCATTTAGTTTAATAGCTAAAACCAACCAAACCTCTCAAACTATATGATTTACCTGCTTTCTATAAAATATAAAAAAATAAAAATAATCTTCTCTCAACCCCTAGAATTCTGTTAGACCGTAATCAAGCCTTTCCAACCTATTCCCCTAGAGAACGATAACAACCTCCGAGTCTTACCTATACTACTACTACAATGGTTAGGTACTCTGCCTAGGGAGTTGTAAAACTTCTTGTAGAAGTCCCTTACGACAACCGTAACAGCTATGCAGTGCATCCTCAAGCAAAGCGACCTGATCGATTGCACTATTAAAAAGTGTTCGTGCTAATCTACACCGACTTATATCCCGTTTCGTGCAAGCCATTTTGGATTCTGATGAAGACCGTATAGAGAACGGCTGATCCTCCTCTCCCTGATAGATACATGATGTTCTTCAACACGACGCCTCCTCCCCCATTGTCTTTACCAATTTCCCTCTGAACGAAGCCTCGATTGTACCCCTAACCTTCTTCGCTAATCTCATCAATCTAAGCCGTAGATACCCATTCGTTTATTTTGAGCGAACCCAAGATTGAGCAGACTTTTCAAAAACGTTATGTTTGTAATAACAACTTGATGCTTAGCTTAATTTCATGACAGTTCGTGTTTGATTAAGTTGTGGAGTTAAGTTCGATTCAAAGTTGTTACTTAGCTTAAGGTTTATGATAATTTTGCTCAAGGACGGGAAAGCTTACCCTCGCCAATATAGCCGCCTGATAGTTACTTTAGACTGACACTCCTTTTCACTTAGTAGGATAAGCTTGGATATAAATGCCTTGATTTCAACTTTTAGTAGTATTTGACCATGCCACATAAGCTATGACCACATCACTGAGTCTTGATTTTACTTTTAATTCTTTCATGATGAAATTGACCCTCATTAAATTCTAAGTACAACGTTAGTCTTTTACAATAAGAAAAGATAAAAATTGTTGATTCTAATATAGTAGACTAGGTCGTTACACTGGACTAGCAATTTCGTTAGCAAAATTTATCACCTTGACCTACGAACACCCTCTGGATTTTAGTGGTTGACATATGATGAACCCTAAGTAAAACCTAGCCGACGGTTAACTAGTTATCACCCCATAGGAAGTCAGTTTGATGATTGATTTCATGTTTATGGAAAGAACAAAAGAAACTTCTCGTTAGAAAAGTAAGCAACTTAGACGAGATAGATCCCCTTGCAATTTCAAACTTTAGAGGGGACTCAATGCTGAGTACCGCAATTTACTTGGGAATGAGGAGGCATCAGATGTAAACTCAAGGTACCTGACCCACCTCTTTAGCTCTAGCACTAGTTGAATTTAGAGACGAAATTATTTTAAGGGGGGGGGGAGATTATAACCTTTGACAATTTTCCAGACTTGAAATGTACTATTTAACTCTCTGATTTATCGACTTTTGCTGTTTGGTATGTGCTTAATTACACATACCTTTTACCTTTAAAAAACGAGCTAAAATAACCAAAAACGGACTTAAAATGCCAAATATACGCTTGTTTTGCTAATTGTATTGTGCAGGAACGGATATCTAAGAAAAGGACGAAAAACAAAGCCAAAACGACAAAACCGGACTCGGAATGGAAAAGACTGTGAAAGACAAAGCCAAATCGAAGCCGAAAAGTCAATCAAGTCAAAAAGTCAACAGAAAAGTCAACTGGTCAAAGTCAAAGTCAACCCCGAAGTCAAAAAGTCAAGAAATATAAGTTTAAGGGTTGAAATTGCCAAAACCCTAAACTTATATTTATAAGAGGAAAAGAGAAAATGAAAGGCAAGGGTGCAAACTGCCATTTGAGCAAAGTTACACCACAAGGGCCAAAACTGTCAAGCCCTATAACTATTAACCACCAAGGACGATTCTTGCAAAGAAACATATAACTCTTGGGGACTTGTTTTGCCAAGTCCCCAAAGTTATTTAACCACAAGGACGATGGATGCAAAGTGACAAATCACTTTGAGGGGCCAACTTTGCCATTTCCACAAACCATTCACCCTGTCACCCCCAACCTCTATAACTCTTTTTCCCGCCCAAAACATAGTACAAAATTCACGGGTTTCTCCACCCCTCTTTTACCCTGCAACCCAAACCACCCCATGGACAAACCATTTCCCCCCCCCCCTCCACTAACTTTCCCAGCTGTAAGATTGCCAATGTGGCAATCCCACACTTCTCAATGACCATCCCAACGGCCAAGATTGACTTTTGAAGAATTGAAGGCCATGATTTGTTTGCTTTCCCCCCTCACAAAACAAACACACCTGTGTTTGTGTGTCTACAAGAAAGCACAAAGGGAAAAGACACAAAGTCCTAGTCGTTTTTCTTTTTTCTATATAAAGATTGTAAAGCCCTTGTGGCTACCAGTTAGTTTTTTAGTAGTTTTTAAGTTTTAAGTTAATTTTATGTAATTTTACAAGTTTTTAGTCAAGTATAGTAGCTTTTAAAAAGTTTAAAAAGTTTCTTTGTACCTGTTCTTGTTCAATGAAAAATTCAGTGAAGTTTTTATTTACATTGTGTTGCTAGCACCTTTTATTTTACTCTCTTTTTTTTCTTACAATCTGTTTTCAAAAATTTCTAAACAAAAGTGAGGGAAATTCAAAAAAGGAGCAAGGGGTACTGTTGGATTGAAAGAGCTTGGAGGAATAAGCTATAATGGATGGCTTATTGGGTTTATAGCTTAGTTTTAGCTTATTATTAGCTGGTTGTGTGTTTAGGCTATTTTAGGCTTCACAATAATCCTTTTTGTGAAAGGATTTAAGGTACTTTACTTTTAAAATTTTTGACTTATTTACGTATAGCATTATGCTATATTTAGCTTCAGTGTTATCTTTTTGTGTTATTTTTTCCTATTAATGTTGTGTTTATGCTTGTTTAAGCTTTTCATTCATTTGTATGCTATTTTAGATAAATGCTGGGTCAGTTATGCTATTCTTAAACTGTCACTAGCTTTTATTACACAGTTAAGTGCTTATTTACTTGTCTTTTAGACTTTTTAATGTTCATCATATCATTATTAATTATAGTAAGTTTCATTAGTGCATGCAAATAACTTCAGGTGAATTCAGGTTGTATATAACTCGTTAATACCATTGGCAAGTATGAAGGGGGTGTTGGGGTGCTACCGGTTTTAATAAACGGGGAGTCTATAGGTTTAGGGGCATGGGTGGAGGTATTTATTTGTTAGGAAGGATGCGAATTGGGTGTATGCGGTGGGTTTGAATTGGGGCCACATTGTTGGTTTAAGTTTAAAAATGGATGTTTCACCCAACAATAAAACATTCAATTTTTGTGGGAAACAATACGTTAACAAGAGGGCAGGGGATTATACATCGGGTCTGGGGTTTTTAAACAACATACTGTTGGGCACACGGTGGGTTTTGTAGCACTTGTGGTTTGAGTTTGCAGCCATTGCAAAAAGTGCTGTGGTTGGGTGGTGTTAAAGGAGCTGTATCATGCTCATTTGTCTCTTGGGACTTTGGTAAGTCAAAATTCCCATGTCCTTTGTGTAGCAGTTTTTAATTATATGGATACACACACCGTTGGAAATATGGCACTTGCTTTTGGATTGCTGGTGGTTCGGTCGGCATAAGCATTGTGCCTATTTTATTGGGGGGCTCTTTGGAAAGGACGCACTTATCTATAATGCTGTATGCGTAACAACAGGTGACACAGGGGGGCATGCTGGGAGGGGGAAAAATTAATGGTGCATTTTTTGACAAATACTGCTTTGAATAAGCCAGGTCAAATCTAAGAAACCATCACACATGTAAAGGGTTGAATTAAACCCACCTACCTCCAACTACCACTACAATGGTGCCCAAAGGGGTGTTTTTAAGCTCACATCATTTTTCTTGTATTCTTTTTTTGTTTCTAAAGCCCAAGTTTCTTGGCTTATTTAGAGAGCTTATAAGCTCTTGTATAAGCTTGTTTAGTTTCAGCTTTTAAAAAGCTCATTTGTTGGCTTAATTTTAGGCTTCAAACTTGCCTTTTGGCTGTTTCAGCATGTCTTAGGTGTAGGATTTGTTTTACTTTTTACCTTAGGGGCTTAGTCAGCTTATTTTATAAGCTCCTTTTAGCTTCTGTTTAATGCATTTTAGGTTTTGTGTAAATAGTTGTTTAGCGTATTTAGCCTCTTCTCCTAGTTGATTTGATCCAAAAGATTTAAGCCCTTTTTGCCTTTTAAGCTATTCTGTTCATCATAAGCTCTTCTCACCTTATGTACATGTTAAGCTTTTAGCTTTTTACAGCTTATTTAGGATAGTTTAGACCCTCTTAGCTTATTTTGTCCTAGTCTTAGCTTCTTTGACCATAAGCTCAATGACTTAGTGTAAATTTGAGACTTAAGCCTTGTTTTTTAGCTTTTTGTCATTATAAGCTGATTTCAGCTTATTTTGTTTTAAAGTATCTAGCTTTATTTTGCTTATTTAAGTTTGTTTAGACCCCCTTTAACTTAATTTAGTTCCAAAGTCCGTAGCTTAAAACGGACCACATGTCCCAAATGATTTGAAGGCATTTGAGTTTTTAAGCTTTAAGCTAAACTGGCATTTTTAAGCTTATTTTTATGCTTATTGACAGCTTTTCTCAAAAAGTTGTAGAAGACAAAGTTGTTAAGCCCCATGAGCTTAACAACTTTGCCTTTTGGAGTTTTCGAAGAAGCCTCGATTGTACCCCTAACCTTCTTCGCTAATCTCATCAATCTAAGCCGTAGATACCCATTCGTTTATTTTGAGCGAACCCAAGATTGAGCAGACTTTTCAAAAACGTTATGTTTGTAATAACAACTTGATGCTTAGCTTAATTTCATGACAGTTCATGTTTGATTAAGTTGTGGAGTTAAGTTCGATTCAAAGTTGTTACTTAGCTTAAGGTTTATGATAATTTTGCTCAAGGACGGGAAAGCTTACCCTCGCCAATATAGCCGCCTGATAGTTACTTTAGATTGACACTCCTTTTCACTTAGTAGGATAAGCTTGGATATAAATGCCATGATTTTAACTTTTAGTAGTATTTGACCATGCCACATAAGCTATGACCACATCACTGAGTCCTGATTTGACTTCTAATTCTTTCATGATGAAATTGACCTCCATTGAATTCTAATTACATGCGTTAGTCTTTTACAATAAGAAAAGATACAAATTGTTGATTCTAATATAGTAGACTAGGTCGTTACACTGGACTAGCAGTTTCGTTAGCGAAATTTGTCACCTTGACCTACGAACACCCTCTGGATTTTAGTGGTTGGCATATAATGAACCCTAAGTAAAGCCTAGCAGATGATTAACTAGTTATCACCCCACAGGAAGTCAGTTTGATGATTGATTACATGTTATGGAAGAACCAAACGAAACTTTCGTTAGAAGAGTTAAGCAACTTAGACGAGATAAGATTTTGATTTCAAACTTAGAGGGGACTCAAAGCGAGGACCCGAATTTACTTGGGAACGAGAGGATCAGATGAAACTCAAGTACCTACACCTCTTTAGCTCTAGCACTAGTTGAATTTAGAGACGAAATTATTTTAAGAGGGGGGGGGGAGATTATAACCTTTGACAATTTTCCAGACTTGAAATGTACTATTTAACTCTCTGATTTATCGACTTTTGCTGTTTCCTGACAGAACAGTTACCATGCTAACGGTTGTCAACCGATAATTTTCTAAGTTAATAATTCACTTTATGATTGAATTATTACTTTTTAAACATTTACATTCATATCTTATTATTTATAGGATGATATCCCGCGTACAATGAAAAACATCACACAACGCGTACCGGCACGACAATAATTAAATTTTATATTTAATTATTACAAATTATTTTAATAAACTTATTTTTATAAGTTATTAATTATTTCATAAAAAAGTCTGCTTAAAACGCTAAATTTCGAATCACGTTTAGATTTAGCGGAACAAGAAACTACATAAAAATTCAAATTTATAAAAGCTTGGGATTCTCCTTGCCTTGGTACACCATAATCGGCCTCATGGCCCCAACACACACATACCATGCACCAAAAATTTTGGATCAAGGTTTTGGACATTTGTGACCTTTGTTTTTACATATAACACATAGTACTCACACAATTACACACACAAAATCAAAACTTCACCATTTCTCTCTACCTCTCCCACTCGACCGAATATACAAACACACACAAACACTTTGTTTTTGAATTTTAACTTGAAGATTTGGGTGATTAACGGACACTTGGGTATACTAGTTTAGTTAGTTTAAGTTTAAACAACACATAAGGGTATTTTGGTTCCTTAATCTCTTCTAAAGCCCTCATATTTGTAAGTCTTCCTTTTATTAATCTTTTTATACTTTTGTGTTCATTATCATGCATATACACTAGTTGAACAAACATTTATCTAAAAACCTAAGTTTTAAAAGTTACAAAATCATAAAAGGTATATGTTTGTTTCGAATGGGTTAAAAGAAAGCATAAGAAAAGTATCATTGTTTTATGGTGGTCATTTGGACATATTGAAAGTATAAAAGTATTTTAGGGTTTTACTTATTTTGATTTTCGGCTTATTACTAATCACTCAAAGTGCTTATTATGGCTTATTATGGTTCGGCTAAAAAGAAAAACAAAAGGGATAACGTTTTGGCTTATTTCAAACTTTCAGCTTATTTTCCTAGCTTATTTCGTGGCTTATTTTCGAAACTAAAAAGGGTTTAAGCTTATTAGCTTATTTTTTTTAAAAGCTTATTGATGACATCAAATAACGTTGCATTTATACTATCATTTATCCCGAATAAGTTACCCACTTTTATATAATTATTGAAAAAATTTGTACTTAATTGCTTAAAAGTGTTATTTGCAGTAATTAATGGGTGATTTGTGAAGACATGCTAAAAGGCGCATATTTTGGAGCTAAAACAAAGATATTTGAAGATAGCTTATTTCTGACCAATACGCCATATCCAAAAAAGAGATACGCCGTATCAATTCCCAAGAAAACGCGCACTACCAATTCCTAATACGGCGTATCCTACTTCTGCCATACACCGTATCTAGCTGGATAGACATTCAAAGATACGAAGATATTTATATATTGAGAATGAATATTTTATTGATTATAAACTTTGCGCGCACTCCAATGGAAACACCTCAATACGTCGTATTGGCCTAGCCCAATACGGCGTATCCAGAATTTTTCAGACACTATAAATAGAAGACTCAAAAACGAGTTTTCAGTGTGCAAAATCATATTCTTCATACCATACACATAAAAGACAATTTTCTGAAGTAAAGAAGAGCAACCCAAGGTCAAGCATCGATCAAGATTCCATAGAAGACACCGTGTAATTCCTATACTCTTGTTGTTACGCCCCGACCCAGAAGGGTAGAAGTATTACAAATATGGTGTGACATCAAAAGCATACACAATCATAACACAAGCATAAACAGCGGAAGTCTTAAATAATTAACCAAAGGAAATAAGTCAACATGACTTAAGGTACATAAGTTCTTGGTTCGATATAAATATATATAATAAAATATATAAAATACCAAATAGTAATGTATCTAACAAGTAATAGTATAGAGAGTATCCCGTTAGACAAGAAAATTACTTTAGAAAAAGTAATAGTCCATCTTCCGAGTGTCGTTTCCACGGCGAGAGATGAATTGAAATTCACGAGAATGTTTCGTTTGATGCTTGATTATCAAATTTTTTTTTGTTTTGGTTTTAAACTAAAAATTAAACTAATATTAATTCTAAGAAAAAAAAAACTAAAAGATTAGACTAAAATTGATCTAAAAGATATAAATGAAGAAAATGCTTGCTAAGTGACGTAAAATGTTCATTAAGTGCGGGTTTTAGGTTTAACGAATTAAAATCCTTCGAAAACAAATTTTAAGAAATTAAATGACAAGTAAAGTAAATTAAATGACAAGTATTTAAATTGCTTTAAAAGTAAATGACGGTATGTAAATTGGAAAATTCTAATGATTTTTTAAACCTTTTTAAAACCGCACTTAAATTCCAAATCACTATTCACTTAGCAAACACAAGTTATTTACTCACTACTCATAACGAAATTCAATTTAACAAACATAGTATTTAACGACAAAATTAAATCTACACTAAGCATGACAAAAATCAAATACGCAAATATATTATGGAACGATAAAATAAAACTATTATAAGTATTGAAAAGAGATTAGAAAATAGAACCAAATTGAAGACCCCGATACGATTAAAACCGCCCGATTACATAAACTAAGTAAGCTAACTAGTTTATTTCTCTATTAGCTTTTATTTTACTAAATAAGTAATAAAGTATTGAACTTTATTAATTATTAGCTTAATAAAAACTTAATAAAGCTATAAACTAGAAAAATCAAACTAGCTTATGAACTCTTAAGCTCCTCGCCATATGAGATGAACGGTACCAAAAAAAAGAAAAAAAAAGAAAAATCAAACTGTTAATGCAAAGGTTAAAATAACAATTTGCAATTACACTATCAATTTCGAAGGCCTAAATATGAATGACCCAATTACAAGCTTAGTTTAAACACTTTGTCAAAATCTAATCTTGAGGCTAGTCTAAAATGAAGTCCTAATACTACTAGCGTGGACCAAACAAAAACGCTGGCCCAATTCCTTCATAAACCAAACGCATTCAATATCAATTAAGAAACAGGCTCTTTTTTTTCTTCTATTTTTAATCTTTCTAATAAGCCAAAGTATGAATCAAATAAGCTCACACGAATAAGCTAACATATGAACAAGCTTCTATTCAAAATTAAACTATGCTTCCACTACTTTGAACAATTAAAAGCTATGACCAAGTCTTCCTCCACATCTCTTAACCCTTTCTTGGAGGAGACTAACACCCTTGATAATTCTTTAACCGAATCTTTCTGCTTTGATTTGGAAGAGAATAGTAGTGGCAGTACCACTACTCATTCTGATTATTCTCTTCCGGATTATGAAGCTTTCTATTCTGATGACGATCATATTAAAGAAAAGAGTAGTGGCAGTACCACTACTCATGCTGATTTTTCTCAATATGATTCATTCATCTTTGATCTTTCGATCAATCCATTTCCTCCTGCCGATAGGAGTGATTTTTATCATAGGAGTTCGCCGATGAACTCGCTCACATCATTATCCCACCGGAGTATGATCATTTCTGCTTTAAGACTGAGCCCGAGCTGGGCAATCTTACTATGGATGTGGTAGAGGATATTTTTCCAACAAGAGAACCTAGAGTTCATGTGCCTAATGTTTTACCCACCCATCCCACCCTGGATACAGATTTCATACTCTTAAAGTGTAAACCCCTCTTCACTTTACATTTGTAATGGATCTTTCTTTCCTTTTCTTACGGATCCAGTTGCTCCTCAATATTCTTATCTCCTGGGGAATAAGAATACATTTTTTGACCCCGGCATCTCCATTTATCATTCTTTTATGCCGGGTATATCTCATCGGAGTGGAACTTTCATGAAATTCAATGTTTATCCAAACCACTTGAATGAAAGTCCGATGAAGATTTTATCTTCCACTTGCTCCCCCATGGACCAATGAATTCGGGGTCTGAGTCAAGCTTTTTACTCGCTAACAAAACAAGGCGCTTCGTGGGAGGCACCCCATGCTTATCCATTCTATCTTCTTTCTATTTGCTAATATGTGTTTTGTGTTGTGAGGAGGCTCGCCTCTACCATTATCTCGTGTTTTGTGTTTTGTGCTGTATTGTCCAGGATGTCCCGGATTTTTGAAGCCTCTCGTGCTCGCGGTATTTGTCCTTCGATCACAAGAGCTTCACAATCCTCAGCTTCATTTGGGAATCCCATAATCCTATAACTTATCGACTAACGTTTATCTTTAGCATAATTCATAAACGGCTTAGGATTTATGTAGAAACCCTTCGTAAAACAATTGAGGACAATTTTCATTCTAAGATGGGGGGATCTTCGATTGATTTTTAGCCTACAGCCGTTGTTATTCACGAATCCCCTGTTTTACCACCAAAAATCAAAAAAAAAATGAATGAAAAAATTAAAATTTTTTAAAATAAAATAAGTGTTTTGTCACAATTTTGACTTTCCTGCTGGGTAGAATAAGAGTAAATTTTGACTCGATCGAGCGTGTTGAGCTCTAGCTTGTTCCTTAACTTTTAGACTAAGCGTTCGCGAATATTCGCGAAGAATGAAAAATGATAGTGTTAAGTATGAGTTGGATGCTAAACAAGGATTATTTGGAAATCTTAAGAGCTCATGTGTGTAATTTGTCGCTTTTTCTCCCATAAGCTCTTAACCTGATTAATATACGTGCTACCTTTGGAAATTAAACTTAAATCAATACTTTTTGTGTAGTATATAGCAAAAACTTTAGCCTTAGTTCAAATTTATACTTGAATTTTTCAAAAAGACGTTTTCCCTATAATAAAAAAAATGATGAAAAATGCAAAAATATAATAAATATAAACTGTGGGTTGATAAAAGTTTGCTGTATCTTGCCGGCTCACAACCGATGTTACAGCCTTCTAAAGAAAACCCATAGTAAGAATAATAATCCGAGACTGATAAAAGTTTGCTGCATCTTGCCGGCTCACAACCGATGTTGCAGCCTTCTAAAAGGTCGAGGGTTACAAATTGCAATAATGGTTAATATTAAGTGTGAATAAAAGATCTTTTTGTTAAATTCAAATATGCTTTTGAACTTTGGCTATTATATTTTATAAGCTATGTATATACGGAAAACCTGAGAGTTTTTGAAACCTAAGGTCCGTGAGTCCCGATACTAGTCTCTGTGGGGTGTCAAAAGCCTGGTCACTTAACCGCAAGTTTGGATGTTGCCGAGACGAAAAAAGTCGCTACATGGATATCACCCCCCCCCCCCCCCCCCCCCCCCCCCCCCCCCCCCCCCACCCCCCCCCCCCCCCCCCCCCCCCCCCCCCCCCCCCCCCCCCCCCCCCCCCCCCCCCCCCCCCCCCCCCCCCCCCCCCCCCCCCCCCCCCCCCCCCTCCCCCTCGCCTTGAACTCATAGACAAGGGGTGACCCGGGTGAGCAAGACTCGAACCCGGGTCTCTACCCTCGATACATCCCCTTTTATAAACCATCCTTACCGCTGCGCCCTTGGGACTTTTTCATTAAAGTCCCAAGTGGTTTACTACTTAACCACGTTTTCACCCTTATATGTAATAAGCTGTTACAGCTTATTTGCGGGCTTATTTATAAGCAAATTTTTTGTCTCTTATTTTTCGTAGGTTAGTTATAGTGTTAAGTATTTTAGGTAAATTTTTTAGAATTTTTAAAAGTCGTTTAGTATTTTTTATAATTTAATTTAGTTAAAAGTTTAAAAAATTTATAAAAAATACAAAAATTATCAAAAATATATTTTTCTTTTTTAGAAAATTTTTTCTTTAGTCATATAGTTTGTAGGAAAATATAAAAATTTTCGTAGGGTCATTTTTGTAACTTTTTGCTTTTTAAAGAACGGGCTCGGGTGCGGTTTTTGTCTTGACTCGTTTTTGGGTCAAACGACCTCCGTTTTCAGTCTAGTCTTTTTCATTCTTCGTCTTTAGTCCTCTAGAGTAGTTTAGAAGTGAAAATTTCCCCGTAGGGTTAATTTTGAAGTTTTTAGGTTTTTGCACCTTTGTTCGTGAATCGTGCTCTCGTTTTCTAGCTTAATTTCATAATTTTTAGATTTTTCTTAAACGTTTTTGTTTATTATTGTTTAATTTAGCTTTCCACACTCTCAAATCATTTCTCTCATTCAAACTCCAATCTTTCGACTGTATCGATTCTCCAGTCCAGCCTCGTTGGGGATAAACGACCCGGGAACATTCTATACTACTTCTCGGTTTTATTGATTTTGTTTCTAGACTATTCTTACTATATATATTTTATATTTTATTATATATTATATATATTTTAAGGTGTAGTTTAGCATCGATCATGGATCATCACGAAAAATTGGTGTTTTTGTTCTTTAAAACCTTAAGAAATGTTTGGAGAATGTTCTTGTTCTTGTGTTGATGGAATACTTGTTGATGGAGCATCCTGGTCAATGGAAGTTGACACAGGAGAATCGGCTAAAACCACTGCTCTCGGAGCAGCAACTTCTTGAACTGGAGAAACCTTAATTGATGGAGGATTGAAGTATTCATTGAACATAGGTTGAAACAAGCGATCCCAATCATCTCTTTTTGGTGGAATACAAGGTTGTTGATAAACAAGGTTTGAAACGAGTCCTGAACTGGATGTAGTAGGAGTCATAGAATGAAGCCCGGGCCCTGAACTGAATTATTTAGAAGCAATTGATGTCAGCTCATCGAATGTCACATGAATTGTTTCTATAATTTTCCGGGTCCTTTTGTTGTAGATTCTGAACGCTTTCTTTGCGGATGCGTAACCAACGAAAATACTAATGTTAGTTTTTGCATCTAATTTACCCAGGTCGTCATTGTCATTGGTAGGATAACAGAGTGAACCAAAGACATAAAAGAATGATAAATCTGGTTTCTTATCTTGCATAAGCTCATAAGAGTTTTTTGTTTGTATCGGCAACGATATTGAACGGTTCTTAGGTCTGTAACAGGCTGTATTGATTGTTCGGCACATATAACTAATGGAGCTTTAGAAAATATTAACATTGTACGAGCAGCTTCTACAAGAGTTCAGTTTTGCCTTTCGACAACGCCGTTCTGCTAAGGAGTGCGGGCAACAGATGTTTGATGCGAGATGCCAACATTTTCATAAAATTCACGAAGTGTCTGTGATGATTGAAAATTCGGTTCCTTTGATCTGTTTGAATATTACGAGACGGTGGATTCAATAACGACTTGGAATATTACGGTCGGTGGAATTCAAACGAACTGGAATTTCAAACAGAATCTTATATGTTTTAAGCATGTCATCAGGAGAAATTGGTAAGTACAAATTGAGGTATGATTCGCGGTTAGCACAACTTATATAGCACCCAATACAGATCTTTATCGGATGCCCTTACCACGGCAAAAGGTCAAATTCACAAAAGGGTAAATACACAGATTGAATCAATGATAAAAGATTCCGGAAGAGATATTCTCGGGTCGTTTGTCCAACGACTGGCTTGCAATTGAAGTAATCCTGGTTTGTATGAGACAATTGAATGATGGAGGAATATTTAGATATGATGGAAACACCTGATGTAGTTACAACTAAAATTAATTAATAAAACCTAATTAATCTACGGGAATAGATATAGGAAATGGGGATCTTAAAAAACTACGAGGAAACAAAATTAATTATAGGGAAATCTAATTTAACTATATACTAAAATACGGGGAACAGAATCGGTATCCGGAACCTAAATACTAAAAAAATTAAGAAAATAAAGCTAATATTAAATTAAAAATCAACATTAAATTTCTAATTAAGTAAATTTGATAAAATAAATAAACTAGAACTAAACGGAGGTCGTTTGAATGAAACGAAAAGAAACGGTTAAAACGCTTACACGGTTAAAAACGGGTCTAAGACTGAATTTTAAGAAAAAATTAAGCCTACACTAAATTTTAGATTTTTCCTAGACATAATGACAAAAGAAATTTTTATAAAAAGAAAAATATTTTTTTTTTTTATAATTTTTGGTTATTTTTATGAAATTTTTAAAGATTAATAACTAATGAAAACTAAGGAAAAATAGAAAAAAGACAAAAAAATAAAAGTTATAAAAATTCTGAAAAAATAAAATTAAATAAAGAAAAAGTTAACAATTCTAAAAATATAAAAATGCCCAAAAGTTACTGAATAAATTAAAAGTAATTAAACTAATTAAATCTAAACCTAATTTATATTAATTAAATTAAATAAACTAACAGCTGTCAATTATAGGGACTAACAGTGAAAGGACACAAGGACTAACGGGGAAACAACAGACTAACAAGGGGGACTAACAATTATGACTATAAAAGACAAAATTACACAAACAGTCCCTGAGTTGGACCCCGATTACAAAAAGGGTCCAAAGTGCTTATTTGACAAAAGTCAAATAAGCAAACTTGTAGAAGGGCTTATGGGGAGTCTTTTTTGTAAAAGCACTTATGCTTGAAGTTGACTTAATAAGCAGAGTAAAGTGCGCTTTTGGGCTGCAATAAGCCTTTATTAGCTTATGAGACTTAATTTTCTTTTCTTTATTGGGATTTAAGCTAACAAAATAAGCTTAAAACTTTATGGGAATACAGTTAATAGGAGAGGGGGGAGTCCTAAAATAAGCTAAGGTTTTGAATAAGCCATAATCTAAGCTTGGAAATGAGATAAGCTTATGCTTCGGCAGTTTTAAAAAAGAAAACAGAAAAAGCTACTTTTGAGCTTATATTAGTATTAATGAGCAATCTAAATCAAATAAGCTGCTAAACTACTGAACTTTACCTACAGGCTATAAGTAATAAAAACCTAAGAAACCTAGGGCTTAATATTTTAATAAGCTAGGAATAAGTGGGGATGAATTTTGTGTGACTCAAGCAACAGGGGAAATGCCCAGTGAGCTAAGGGTTTTTTTTAGCTTATTGAAATAAGCACATTTGGTGCTTTTTACCTCAAAACCAACCATAAACAGATTAAAAAAAGGGAGCATAATGTGTTATTTCAAGTTTGGAGCCATTAGGGTTAAGGGAAAAAGTTGCTGATTTTGTGGCTTGAAAATGGGGGTTTTCAAAGAAATGACTTATGGGTGCTTTGACTTTCACTTGGTCAAATTAAAGGGACAGAACAAGGCTTTTGAAAAGAGCTAGTAACACTCATAACAAGCACAAAAACAATGTGCTTAAGCTGCATAAGCAGCTGGAGCACTTAAGCTCACTTTGGCTTATTTAAATTTTGACAGAATACCAAAGGGACTTAAAAACTTATTTTTACACTAAAAAGATTGATCAAAGTGGCTTAATAAACCCCACACACTCAGCCAAAGTTGGCTGAGTGGTTACAACCCATTACAACACCCATTTGACCCATTTTAAAGGTTAAACCAAACACCCCCTTAATTTATAAAAAACGTTTTTTACTGATTTTTAGTTAAGGGAAGGCTGAGAAAGGTGATTATAAGTAATGTTTAACCATCTTGACACATTCTTATACAAGTTTAACAGGTTTAAAGAGCTAATATGAAGCTTTAAATTTACACAGTGGTCACTTGCAATTTTTCAAAGTAAAATTCTTAACTTTTCATTAACATTAAAGAACTTACAACATAAACTTTTAAAAAGAACTAAATTACAAATAATGCAAAAAGAAAGACTTAATTAAAGCATTTTAAACTAAAAACAGGGGTGTTTGATCCCTCTCACAACTCACCACTCATTATTTTTTGATCGGCTTGTTCTCTTCTCTTTTTATAGAGGTCCTCTGCCTTCTCTTGGTCTTGGGATGTGCTTGCTGTGAGTGTACAAAGTCCCCAAGGTAATCCTAGCCTTTCATTGGCCTTACACATTTCTCAGCCATTGATGGGGTCTTCGGGTTGTGTAAATTGCCAAGTGGGAAGGTTATAGGGGTAATGGGGAGGTGGGAAATGGTGAGGGGTAGGCTGGGAAGTGTACTAGGGAGGTGGTATTGGCTATAAACCATGGGGGAGGGAGGTGGTATTTTTGGCGGTAAGGGGTTGAGGTACTAGGGTGGTTCGCAGGTTTTAAAGAGAAGTATGGGGAAGAGGCAAACTGGCCCCCTCCATCTTTCTTTCTATAGTCTTTTTGTTTAAAGGCCCGAAAAACAGTTTATAAAGTGGGTTTGGAAAGTGACTATGATTTGGCCCCCGCGTTTTATTACAAAAAGATTTAAGTGTTTTGGTAAATTGCAAAAAGGGTTCCCTTAGTTTTATACAGCAGAAATTAAGAAGGTTTATGGGAATTGCAAATTTGGTCCCTGCTGTTTTTATATAAAAGAATAAAGGAAAGTTTGAGAAATTTGCAAAACAGCCCTTGTGTTTATTTTTTTCATTTTTCTTTATAAACAACTTTAAAATGGCATTTGTAGCCCTCTAAAGTTTATTATAAATGAATTGTGGGCTTTTGTTGGGCTTGGGCTTGTTTGGGCCAATTGAGTGTGTCTGGGCCCTAATATGGGTTAGGCTTTATGTTATTGGCTTTTTAAGGCCCAATAAGGATTCAGGGTTTTGTGTGTACAATGGCTGAGATTGGATGTAACTGGCTGGATTGGCCTTCAACAGTCTTAACAGTCTTAGTCAAATGCACACAAATGGGCTTTTTGTTGTAATTGATTGAGGGCCCAATTTGGGTCTTCACAGTCTTCATAGTTTTACTATTGGGCTTTACCGGCCCATCAGTGGTTTAAGATTGCATCGAATAGTTTTTTCTGTCCGGCTATGGTTTGATGATGATTCTTCTGTATTGACTATGACTTTGGCATTTTTGGACTTTGGCCTTGATTTTGCACAGTCTTTTCCATTCCATGCTCAGTTTTGTCATTTTGGCTTGGTTTTCTGTCTTTTTGTTGATATCCACTTCCTGCACAATACAAATGCAAAACAAACATATATTGGGCAGTTTTTGTCTGTTTTTGGTCATTTAAGCTCGTTTTTAGAGGTAAAAGATATGTGTAATTAAGCACTTATAAGTCACGGGATCCATAATGGATCCTGAAAGTAGATCAACACCTTCTAAATTACGAATAAAGCAAGTGTTTTTCCAAAATGGAACTTCCAGATACTCATCACAAAATTGTCCAACAAAAAACAAGTTATGTCCAAGCCCCTTGACGTAGTATACTCTTGAGATAGTAACATTTCCCAGCTGATAGTCACCATACCCCATAATCCTTGCAATTTGGTCGTTCCCGAATCTAACTATACCCAGAAATTTACTAACAAAGTTCATGAGCCGAGAGCGGTTCCCTGTCATATGTTTTGGACATCCAGAATCCATATACTAAAGGATGATCTGGACAACCTGTCATTGACAAGAGAAGAAGACGATGGAATATCTGTAGCATTAGATCCCCAAGTATGATTGGGTTCCGAGTTGTAAGCATTCTTAGATTCTATAATCTTGACATTTTTACTTGAACCTACATTTTTTATGTGTTTGGGTCTCTTACTATAGACTTTAAGCTCTGGCTTTTGTGTTTCAACTGAGTGGGAAGTGATTTTCTTATGAGGCACTACTTTCGCTGAAGTGATCCTAGTTAAAGGGTACGAGTTACCAACTATAGTAAAAGTTCTGCCTGTTGGTTTCCACTTAAGTCCTACTTCAGTGAATACATGACCCATAGGTTTCTAAATATTTTGTGGTTTATGTTTTTTAGCAGATTTAGCACGGCTATTCTCATTTTTCACAAAATCAAGAAGACACATAACATGAACAACATCAAACATAGATTTCTTGCAAGTAGCACAATTAAGTTCAGAGTCGCATTTAACGGTGAATGCTTAACATTAGCATCACGAATAGGTTTAACAACATGATTCTTTTTATCAACTTTCCTAGGTTGGGGTTCTATTTTATTCTTCATGTTCCTACTTGGTGTTTGCAAGATTGATTCGTCCGAAAACGAGTTGAATATAGTATAAGTATTTCCCGTATAGATAAAATAATCACTTGAGGACAAGTAAAAATATAATCTTCCAGAGTCGTAATCCACGGCGAGAGATGAATGGAGAAACACGTTTAGTTACAAATTTGATGCTTGATTGCCAATTTTTTTATTAATAAACTAAGAATTATACTAGATGACTTAAAGATAACGATAAAAGATATATAAAACTAATGTGCTTGCTAAGTAAGGTATTAGGATCCTCAAGTGTGAACTAAGTTTTCAATAATGAATCAATATCTGTTTAAATAATCATTTCCTCACAACGATGGTTTATATTGAAAACGAATTTTTATCAAGACATTAATTACTAAATTTATGCCTAATTATTCTTACGGCTTTTGCCTGTTCGAATAACCAAAACACAAATTTAAGCAATAAAAAAATCACTAATCAATAATCACTTTTTAAGTCCACACTTATTCACCAAATAACTCACTCAACAAGCATAACAAATGTAGCCACTAATCATACTAAATATCAAACAAGACATTTTAAGCAATAAACAACTAT